>VMDR010001220.1:0-125000 GCA_007922815.1 Macrotus californicus
CCTCTCCTTGTTCCCTCAAGAGCAATACATGCTGCATTTACACACACACACACTTACACACACACACACACACACACACTTTTCCCTCCTATTGAAAAACCTCTGTATTTAGATCTACTTGGGCTGCTGATTTTCAAAGCAAACTCAGTCTCGACATCAAATTAAACCTGAGCACCTACTGGGTGTCAGGCCTGTACTAGACCCCAAACAGGAAACTAAAAAGTAACAGCCGCATTCTTTCCGTGCAGGGTTTCTCGAACTTAGCACTGTTGGTGTCTGGGTCCGATAATTTTCTGCTGTGGGCTGTCCGGTGAGCTGTGGGCTGTTCGGCAACATCCCTGTCCTCTAACACTAGGTGCCAGTGGTTGCCCCATCCCACCCCCACATTGCTTAGTTGTGACAATAAAGTATGTTCCCTGACAATGCCGAATGTCTCCTGGAAACAAAACTGCCCCCTGCTGAGAACCACTGTTCTGGAAGTTCGAAGTCAAACCTCTAAAGAAAAATAACCCTCATGGGATTGGGGTGGGGGGGGAAGAACTGAAGTTGGTAGGTAATTCAATGCCAAATAGTGTGACACAGAAAATACAGACTACCGGAATTTAGGGATTTTCCCCACGGAGACATTCGTAGTTACTGGGTTGGTGCAGATGCCCTTATTTAAGCCGGGTAACAAAAAGTCAGTCTTGTTGCAAGACACAAAGCCACCATGTCTTGTGTGCACATCTTGTGCACGGCAATGACTTTGCATGTTGACAGGCCAAAGCGGGTTTAAGAAAGAAAGAAAGAAATCTTAGTTCAGACAAATCACATTAATACTAGTGGGAGACGGCAACCAACAATCAAAAATCCCTTTTCTTTTCCAACGATGTCCCCGAAACGTTGATAATGATCACTTATTCAACATGTTAGTCAACCTTTGTGAACATTTAAGGTTCTCACCTGTATTGAAGAAGGTAGGACTAAACTTGAACTCTTGTGCCTATGCCCTCTCTGTAGGTGATAGCACAGTAATCGTTAACATGCACATCTTCTAAATTCTAATAGAGTTTAGGCCACGATACTGAAAGCATTCTCTGACTCACTCATTAAACCATGGGATGAAAAGAAAGCTGTGCCCAGTTTCTAGACACCGTACACAATATACGAGGTTTTGACCAATCCACTGTTACCAAGAGAGGTCAAAATCAATTTGAAAGGCAGATACATACATCTACGTATAAAGCCAATAAGGGGAATCATCATGGCAGGTTAAAAAATACATACGAATATATATATGCTATACACAGGATATACAGTAAGCTGAGCTGTGATCACAAAGAATAAGCATGTTTTAAGAACCATGGAAAACAGAAGAATGGGTCTCAATGAATTAAGAAGAATTAGCATGCACTGCGAAATGTGGCCGCTTCCATCAATTAGAGGAAGCCCTGCAGACGCCTTGCACACAGTACCTGTGATCTGCAGAAATCCGAGGTAAACCGTGTGGGCTGTCCTTACCGCTGTCAATACAGGTACCAAAACTACTTTCATGAGGATGTTAAAAATGAGAGCACCTATCCTTTATCCCCCCCCCCCCCTACCTCCCCACAGACCAGCTGGTGGAGTTTGTCCTCCATTGTTTGGAATTCTGTCTTGGGCAACTTGAGACAGACCATTCTTTGTTCACACAACACTGCTTTGCCCATCAACGGGAATCCTAATAAAATTTTATGCTGTTATAGGACTTTCCTGTCTCCTCCTCACCTCCTGGTCTTGCATCATGTTGAGGGCAATTACACATTTATTTATTACACATTCTCAAATATAAAACCGCGAAAACTGTACCAGAGACAGCGGCTTCTCAATCATCCATCAAGATATACCAGTTTCGAGAGACAATCCCTGGGCCACATCCTGAAGGTCATTACTCATGCTCGAAAGCTCATTTCAAAGGCCTCCTTCATCTCCTGATATCGTTAGAGAGTGTGCGCGCCCAAGTGCTGCTTGGGGATCTCAATAACTCCGCGTGCTCACTCGCAGAGCGTGATTAGTGGGAGGGGTGGGCGCCAATTTAGGCTGTGTCTACACAATGCCAAAACAGCCCATGGAGAAATGAAACCGTCCATCACACGCCCGGCGGATTTAGTTACAGGACGCCCAACTGCCCTGACGCACTCAGCCGCCCCCCTCCCACCCCGCTCTCCACGCCGCACTGACTGAACATTTGAGTTCCTTCTGTGTATCTGGGAGTGGATCTGCTTCGCATGCCGGGTTGGAAACGGACCACAGAGATGACATGGTCTCTGCCACCAAGCAGCACTTGGGCTCTGGACCCCTTCGCACAGGCCTGGTATGCTCACCATGCTCTTCTTGCTCAGCCCCATACAGTTGGGCACCTGGATCCACCTTTTCCTGAAGCTTCAAGGTCTTCTCCTATATGTTTTTTAGTTATGTAAGCCGATATGGTTTCTCCCAACTTTGAAGCCTTCACCGAAACCAGACAGTACTCCAAGCGCTTTGTGTGCGTTACCTCCTTCACTCGTTACGACGGCCCTAGGAGGCAGGTGCTGACATTCTTTACACTAGACTTTGATGACGGTGACCAGTCTATACATGCCTTGCTAGGCAGGTGCCTCACCCTACCAAGCAGGCCTCCTGGGGACACCTGTGCTTCTCTGGCTGAGGGCAGCTGTCTGCCTCACACGGAGGGCAGGCTGAAAACGCTGGTAAGGAATGCACCAGGAGGAAGCCATCGACCGCAGCAGATGGAGGTTTGGGGGGAAAGTATCCCAGCCCCTTCCCCTCATTTGAGACAACTCGGAGGAGCAAGCCCTTTCCTGACTCTCATACACCCCAGCAGCGTCCAGCCCCGGCTGCCCTCAGGGACAACTTGCTGGATCCCTCAACCTTCACTAATCTCTCTCCCTTCCTCGTCTTACTTCTCCATTCCCGTCAGTGTGTCCCAGGATCAGCAACCAAATAAAGTATTTGTACTCAAATCCTTGTTTCCAGGCCTCATCCTGAGGAACACATACGAAGACGGCACATTTGTGCCAGTCAGAAGACCAGTGCAGACGCACTAAACAACCTTGCCCGAGAAAGCCAGACTGCTCCGCTCTCTCCCTGTCCATGCAGGGGTTTCTGCTGGACTCTGGCCCTCCCCTCGACTCCTGTCCTCCCAAAACCAGTGCAGCTCTTCACCATCCATCCCTGCCTGCACTGTGGGCCTGTTTGGACTTGCCGTGAGGCCCAGGCATAAGGCTGCCGGACCCCTGGGATGTCATAAATATCGCTACTCTTTCCTTTGTTCCCTTTGGGCTTTGTCTATCAGGAGGCGCAGGCCCAGGCTTCTGCTCCAATTTTAGCCACATATATTCCTGTGAAATTCCTTTTTTCCCAACTTCATTTTACTGTTTTAATAAAATTTAATTTTGCCATTGTTCTTTGTTTCATCTTTTTAAAACCATGATAACATGCGTACATTATATATCCCATGTGGAATGTTATGTAATAGATGATCATGTATAAAAATAGTATATATTAATGTGCATTGTTTTATATATAATATAATACCATGTATGTAATCTCTAACTCACCTCTGATACATTTACTATCATTTGGTACCACAGTCCATAAAAGTTCAGAGTCTGGACAACATAGCATCGGATTTGGAGCACGGTTAGAAAGTCAGTTCTTGTGGGTTCAAGCCTCAGTGCCATGAAATCACGGGTCATCGGGCCAGCGACTGAACATGCCTGTGCCTCACTGGTGTAACAGGGCCACTGTAGGGTTACAGGACTTAGGAAATGTAACATGATCAGAACAGTAACCAGCACATGTAAAGTGCTGCGTGTGTTGGCTGTCGCCCTGACCAGGCAAATCTGAACCACCATCATTACAATCACTTCTCTGAAGAATGTTTCTCTGGGGCACGGGCAGTCGGTCATACAGAAAATCAAGGCCGAGTTTACTACCCCTCGGCCAGCCTAAACTTTGTAGAAGACCCCACGGAGGAAATGATCAGGCTTCAGTCAGTGCGGAGGGGTCCGGTCAAGGGAGAAGGCCCCTGTTGAGCCTGTCAGGGGTGGGGAGGAAGTGATTCGAGGGCCTTCTTTCCCCAAGACCCTCCATAAATGTGGGCTTACATGGTGGGTGTGTTTTCAGTTCCAATACTATCCCCAAGTGCTTCATCTGGTAACCAGCACTTACGCGCAGAGCTGGGTTGGGGAGAAGAGCCCCCAGACACCCGTCTAAGTGTCACAGAGCAGCGGGTCACATCAGCGTCGGGTGGAGGCGATGGGACCCAACGCGATCTGACACAATTCAAGAAATTCGATGTGACAAGACACCAGCAAGTAAGCAAAAAACACTCTATTTTTGGCCCAAACGCTCATTATCATCTTACGTGCAAAAGCGCTGATCTGTGATAGTACTAAGTGGAGCAATTCCTTTTTTCATCCTGTTACTGTCACTGGCTTGTGGCTGGCTTTAGAGAACTTTTCATTGGCCCAGCCTCTCCACAGTTTTCTGAATTTTCAATCTTTTGAATGCCTTCTCCACGGGGGAGGTCACAACACTGACTGGTGAGCAGAGGCTGCCAACATATAACAACGCTTCAGAATGAAACACAAGAATTACACAAGGTAGGGTGCAGTTCGGAACTTGATGGGGACATCTGAACACTTGTTTTAATGTTGCCTGGCTCTATCCCTCCTTCTTTAGGTAATAAGACCTCACTTGACTTTTAGAACATCTTCTCACTTAGTCTTAATATCTAGGCTGTATGTATGGCTTGCCATGTGACTCAGGCCTAACTGATAAGAATGTATCCTAACTCTGACCACAGTGACTGGTTAAAGAATGGCCACGTGACCTGATCAGGACCAATGAGACCTAACAAGTCCTCTTTACCCTAAGCATTTGTTAGAGGAGTAAATGGTATTCTTTCTCCTGGGCCTGAACCCAGAAGCCCTTTGGAGAACACCCCAGGAATTCTGAGGGTGATATTAATACAGGGGAAAGCAGACTTCTGATCAAGATGGCGGCATAGGTAAACACAGCTCACCTCCTCACACAACTGCATCAGAATTACAACTAAACAATAGAATAACCATCACTCACAACCATCAGAGATCAGGTTGAATGGAAGTCTGACAACTATGGAATTAAGAAATCACATCCATCCAGACTGGTAGGTGAGGTGGAGATGTGGAGTGGGCTGGTGCCACATCAACAGGAGGTATATAAAAATTCAGGAGGGATATCTTGGGAATCAGGAGTCCCAGCCCCACATCAGCCCCCCTAGCCCAGGGTTCCAGTGACAGGAAGATAAGTCTCCATAACTTCTGACTGCAAAAACCTACAGGGACTGAGTCAGTGGAGGAAACTTTCTGAGTCCCAAGCAGCTCCTCTTCAAAAACCCACACACAGACTTACTCAGACTTACTCCTTCTGAGCTGCAGCACTGGGATAGCAGCTTGAAGGGCCCCAGTGGCATACCAGAGGAACTGAAGTGTCTGACATCAAGGCAAGAGCTGGAGAACAGTTTCCTCCCAGATAGAAAGGTAGGCAGAGACCAGTGTCCCTTTTCTAAACCCTCCCCCATAGAGCCACAGAGCCCGCAGGCTGGTGCCATATCTGAGACTCCATCAATTTGGTTAATACTGTTTGCCCTGCCCTATAGATCCCGTGAGGTTCCACCCTGCCCAAACTGTTAACAGTGACTTTTCCATATGAATGGTTGGTCTTGGTTCATGCTCCACAATTTCCTAAATCCTCTCAAACAGGCAACAGCGGGCCTCAGTGAGCCCCTGGTTCCCATACCTCTTGCTAAGTGGCCCCTGGCTCAGCACTAGCAGCAGCAAGCCTAGATTCACAGCTTGGCTTCACCTGGGAACCTCCAAGCCCAGCACAAGTAGCAGCCATCTGCAGATTGTTATAGCTCATGCAGGGTGGCCCCAGGCAGAACAGAGGTGGGAGATGACACTGACCTACACCACCCAGGAAACCCTAGAGCCTGTGTACCCAGTGGACAGCTACAGACCATGTTGGAGCAACATCATCCTTCCCCTGCACAGTTGATCCTCCACAGAGGGTGGAGGTTTGTGGTCCGTGGTCATAGCCAATCCTTGCCTCTAACTGGCCTGAGTAAATCCCTCCCATTGATATGTCCACAGCAAGCAAGGCTCAACTACAAGAGAAGGGTATACTTAGCCCATGTGAAGGGCGTACTTTGAGAACCCAACTTGGGTGATAAGAAAGGCTGTACCACTGGACCGTACAGGACACCTACTACATTAGGCCACACTACCAAGACAGAGTCAAAGCAGCTCTACCTAACACATAGAAACAAACACAGGGAGGCTGCCAGAATGAGGAAACAAAGAAACATGGCCCAAATGAAAGACCAGATCAAAACTCCAGAAAAAGAACTAAACAAAATGGAGATAAGCAATCTCTCAGATGCAGAGTTCAAAACACTGGTTATAAGGATGTTCAAGGAACTTAGTGAGGATCTAAAGCACAAAAGAGATCCAGTCAGAAACAAAGGATACATTAATTGAAAGAAAAATTTACAGGGAAATAATAGTAGAGTACATGAGGCTGAGAATCGAATCAATGATTTGGAACATAAGGAAGCAAAAAACAACAAATCAAAACAACAGCAAGAAGAAAAAAAAGAGTCTACCCCCCAAAAAACAAGGAGAGTGTAAGGAGCTTCTGGGATAACTTCAAGTGGTCCAACATTTGCATCATAGGGGTGCCAGGAGAAGAGAAAGAGCAAGAAATTGGAAATCTATTTGAAAAAATAATGAAAGAAAACTTCCTTAATTTGGTAAAGGAAATAGACATGGAAGTCCAAGAAGCACAGAGTCTCAAACAAGATGGATGCAAAGAGGGCCATGCCAAGACACATCATAATTAAAATGCCAGAGGGTAAAGATAAAGAGAGAACCTTAAAAGCAACAAGAGAAAAGAAATGAGTTACCTACAGGGTGGTTCCCATAAGACTGTCAGCTGATTTCTCAAAAGAAACTTCACAGACTAGAAGGGGTTGGCAAGAAATAGTCAAAGTCATGAAAAGCAGAGACCTACAGCCAAGATTGCTCTAACCAGTCAAACTATCATTTAGAATTGGAGGGCAGATAGAGAGTTTCCCAGACAAGAAAAAACTGAAGGAGTTCATCATCACCAAATCATTATTATACAAAATATTAAAGGAACTTAATTAAGAAAAAAAATCAAAACTATGAACAATAAAATGGCAATAAACACATATCTATCAACAATTGAATCTAAAAACAAACTAAGAAATCAAGAACAGAGACAGAATCATGGATACAGAGAGTATTTTGATGGTTGCCAGATGGGAGGGGATGTGGGGGAATGGGTGAAGAGGTGAGTTTGTTAAGTACAAATCGGTAGCTACAGAATAGCCATGGGGATGTAAAGTACCGTATAGGAAATAGAGTAGCCAAAGGTCCTATATCCATGACCATGGACATGAACAATGGTGTGGGGATTGCCTGAAGGAATGGGAGCATTGCCTCAGAGAGTGGGTGGAGGGGGTCAAAGGAGGAAAAAATGGGCCAACTGTAATAGCATAATCAATAAAATATAATTTAAAAAATACCCCCCCACCCAACAAAATGCAGGGGAAGGCAAACCCTAAAAAAGAAAGTGAAAGCATTATTTCATCCCTTGGACCAAACAAGGCCTGAGGGTAATGAACCCTGGACAATTCAATCACATGAGACAATTCACCATCTTTTCATTCCTTTTTCTTTTGCCTTAAGCCACTTAGAGATAAGTTTTCTGCCACTCGCAACAGAAAAAAAAGATCTTGAGTCAGGGATGGCATTGAACAGACCCAAAAGATGAGTATGGTCTTAAAATTTCCAAGCAGACCCCCTTCCCCATCACATGCATGCATTTGTGACCCTAAGATAGAGGGGAGGCCCCCGGGCGTGCAGCTGGTGCCCAGTGGCTGTCTGCGAAGTGCCGCCCCCATGTTCGGCTCCCGTCAACACCCCTTCTGGTGATGGAGGTTCTGTGTCTTGCTCAGCCCGTAGCCCCTATCAGCAGAAACACTTTGTCTCACTGACACACTGATACGCTAAATGAATAAGTGCCGAGCATGGGGAGGTCACCGAGAAGTTAACTGAAGGGATTACAAGGGACAGTAGACACACTTCACCAGCAAGGGGCCGGGGAGGTGGGGGAAACTCGACAAGGGACGCTCAGGCCCCGTGGCCCTTGGCTGCCCACCACTCACAGCCCTGACGGTTGACTTCTAAACAGTTAAATATGAAACTGTCAACAAGGCCTTGTCTTAATAACCAAACTTGAGGCCTTTTATCCTGCAAGATTTATGAAGTAATTTTAAAGAGATCCAAGCAAACATCTGTCAATAAATTGAATGCTGGCTACAGGATTTACAAGCCAGACAAGAATTTCTCATTAAGTGCACATTAGCACGGTGGGGATCATAAATGGGAGGAGGCCTGGATGCGGGTCTCTGCGGCTGTCATTGGAACACTATCTAAGAACTAATGAGGAAGTGATGGAAGGGTCCTAATGATGCCTCGGGCTCCCCACCTTCTCCAGGCTGAACGGGGCTGTGCAGAGTCAGAAGACTCTGGGAGGCTGGCTACTTGGACCTCATTCTGCTGTCTGCTCCAGAGTGGCTGGTCTCCACGTCCACCGTGGGCACATGGGAGACATCCACGAGGACCACTGCACTATCATTCCAGATGGAACTAAGCTTCCAGAGCCCCCATGATGGTTAACTTCGAATGGTCCCAGAGACATGTTCAACAAATATTTCCATATCACCTACTTCATGCAGGATGCTGTGCTTAGTACCTTTCCCACAGGGCAAAGAGGAACCTCTGGACACGTCTGTTTGGCTGAGACATGCCTTTGACACGCAGAGACATAAAGCTTCATCACTGACAGTTAGCTGTGGCAAAGAGGGGTTTAGGAAAGATCCTGGAGGGCCAGCCAGATGTTCCATAAGCTCTCCCAGCTCATCCCCTTCCTCAGGCTGAGTCTTCCCAGCATGCTTTACCCTGAAGTCTCTCTCTGTACCCCAAGTGAAGCACCAATAGAGCCACCAACAGAAGTGCCAGGGCTGATTAGACTGGAAACATGAGCAGGCCAATGGGAAGCTAGTCTGGGTGGTGAGGTAAGACACATCTGGTTGGGTGCCTGGCAAGCCCAGGAAATACAGCTGGGGCTGGGCCGAAAGAGGAATTGAACTAGGAAACCCCTGCCTTGGTGACTGAGGTCAAAGCCACTCTTTATCTTCGGTTTTCTTCATGACACCTACATTGTCATAGAGTATCACTTTAACATATTGCAATATATCATATTATACCTATACATATTACATAGATAGATCTGTGTCTTCTTGTTTCTTATCTTTGTCCGTCTCTCCCCTTGAACGGACTCTTTATGAGAGCAAGGGCTGTTTGCCATGTTCATTACTGTGTCCCAACCTCCGCCAGTCTGAACAGGGCCGTGCAGAACCAGATGGCTCAGTAAGCATTTATTGAATGAATGAATGAATGAATGAGTGAATAAACAAATGAATGAATAACTAGAAACCCTGAGATCCAACGAGGCCAAAAAACGCCCAGATACAGAGTAAATGCTTGCGTGAAAACAAAAAGCACGAGAGTAGATGATTTTTGTAGTCTGGGCCCTAAAATGATAAGATGCTGAGAAAAACGCAAACAAGGAAAGAAAAAAATGCTTTTGAGGGCGCCTACAGCCAACAGGCAAGGTTGAGTGTGAACCACAAGAAATACTCAGATGGATTAACGATTGGAAATAAAATTGCCCAAGGAACCAGAACAAGAGGATGTTTTGCACATGACATGCATTTTCATTAGGAACGTGCATAGGATGATAAATAATTATAAGCTATAACAGCATCTTGGAGGCCCGGCCATGGGCCCACCCCTTGGCCAAGCCCTTTCTTTGACGCTAGGACCGCATGTTTGACCACCGTGGACTTACACGTGCCACTGGAAGCGCAATGCTGGCCAGGTGCATGGAATTGGATGGATTTGTGTTGAGTGGACAGTGGGAATCCAGGGAATGAAGAGAAATACTCCAGACCGGCAAACGGTGCCACCACACGGATGAGCAAACGGAGTGGAAGACTTGTTCAAAGAAAGGTCCTTGCTTGGAAGGCGCCTCCCCTGGGGGCTGCAGCCTGCTTTCTCTTGTTGCATGGTCTGTATCTGCAGGGACAAACTGAGACAGCCCGTCAGCCCGATAGTGGGAACACTCAGACGCCATTTATTCAAGAAACAGCAGGAACTGCTATGTGCCAGGCCCTGTCCTCGGGGCGGGCACTGCAGGGAACAAAACAGACGCAGTCTCTGTCCTGGTGAAGCCGGGGATCTGGGAGGAGTAGAGGGGGGCAAAGCCACTATAATAAGTCTTACGAGTGTCATGAGAAGGCATCTGCCGCCGTGTCACCATTTGCTGAGGCTAAATGTCACAGAGTAAAGAAGAAAAGATCACTGCAGCGAAGGAGCAGGAGCGGGAGAAACAGTCAGCACAACTTGCTGAGACCCACTTCGCCAGGCGGGTGTGAAGTGTGATTCCTCCCTCCAGGCAGGTGGGCTGTGAGCGAGAACTCACTCTCCTGCAGAGCCCCTCCCACCGGAGAAAGAATCTGCCTGACGTTCCCGGCTCTTGAGTTCTGCATCTGCGCCACCGTGGAACCCTTTCTAGGTGCCATGCTCATCACTGGCCGGTGGCCGCACAGGGGTTTAGGCTCAGCTCTATGGGGTTCGGTAGTTCTGAGGGTGAAAGGGAATCCCTGTTTGAACAGCTAGACTACGGAGTGTCGGAAGCAACAGGGAGCAAGAGCACAGTGGTCTCGTAAGTTTGACCTGAGGCACTCAGACAAGAGCTCACTGAGACTGGCATATGTGACCTGGGGTTTGAAGGCTGTGTAGAAGTCCACCCGGTAGAAAAACGCAATCCAGACGAACGGAACCTATTTGGGAGAGGGGGGACTGCGAACAGAAAATGCACAGGTGGGAGAGCCTTATTAGGTTTGGAAAATGCGAAGTGATGGAACTAAAACTGGGGGACGTCCTCGTGGAAGCAGGCTGGTGGGGCGAGGGTATGGGGAGGCAGCAAGGCCGCCATTTGCTATTTTGAGGGAACCGTCTGTGAAGGAAAGATCTTTAAAGATGGGCTAAGGAGTCTGTGCTTTCCATCTCTGCCAGTGTTTTCCAAACCTCAGCCACCGCACAGCCAGCCACTGATTCAGGGTTTTGTAAAGCATCCCCCTAAAAAAAACACACTTTATTAAATTTATTGGAAAGGAGGCTATAAAGTCAACATCGTGCATGGAAAATCAGGACCACCATGAATAAGATATAACTCAGAACAAATATGTTACTGTTCAAATAAAACATATCCGTTTGTATGTGACCCACAAATCATCACTCACGGCATTTCTGGAAACACTGTGTGCAGCTCTGAGACCCAGAGCATTTGGAGAAATACTTGAAGAGATCAGAGCTGTGCCTTACAGACACTTCCTTAGCCAATAAGAAGAATGGATTAGAGGGGCCGGAGCACCAAGACCCTAGAAGGTGATGAGTTTAAGGCACCCGAAAGCTGGCGAAGGCCAGATGAAGCAGTGCAGTGGAGGGTGGAGCCATTGCACAGGTAGGCCAAGCCGGTTTGGTAAAGGCAGATTAGGTGGGTGAGGGAGAGAGGGAGGGCAGAGGCTGTGTTGGCCTAGATTGGCTCCTTGGTAGAGGGGCAGTTCCTAACGGCCCCCTCTAAAGTGACTCCGTTTCTCTCAGAGCCTTCCGCAGACGCCAGGATCCTGAACTCGCTCTCCAGAGCGCAGTTACGTAAGCTCCCGGGGCTGGGGGCTGAGTGCTTGGTGACAGAGCCACACAGCTCCTTCCTGCGGAAGACTACTCCAACCTCAGTGCTTAGGATTCAAAGGAAGAGAGAAAGAAAGAAAGAAACGCGACTTCGCATGTGCTGCTCTGCCCAGCTGTAGACGCCGCGCAGCTGTGAGAAGAAAACCTTCATCTGGCAGCTCTCCCTGGACTTTGTAAATCTAATTCTTTGATTTATTTTTTAGTTATGGAAAAGTTATCATCAGTGATAAAGGCAAACAAACAGCCACCAGCCCATAACCGCATTAGGAAATTACAGTAGGCACTTCGCTCACTTCCCGTATTTATATTTTTAGGAACCCCAAGCTCCGCCGTCCCATACTTGGTGGTATGGGGCCACAGACAAGGGGCGAAGTGTCCCCACATGCCCCTACGCCCCACAAATAATCTCAAACAGATGAGCCAATTTCACCTTCATTTGGCTTCTGCACATAACAACTGAGTATCTTCACTCAACAAGAAAGGAGAAGAAAAATCCAGCAGTCATTTTAATCAGCAGGAAAGGAAAATTAGGGGGGGAATTCAAACAGTTTTTTCCATCCTCTCTCTTTCTCAGTAAATTTTTTTCGTGTAATGGTGTAATGCGATGCTTTTCTTTGGGTAAAGCAATTTGCATCACTTAAAGGAATGAAAGGAAACTATGATATCAAGTTTATCTAAACTACTGAGTGAAGAGAGACTTGAAACTCTAACTAAAGCCAAGAGAAGCACAGGCCTCTGGAAAGTTCCAGTGATTGGGAGGGAGGGTGGGTAGGAAACATCTTTGGAGACCACAGCACAACCACGGGCGTCGGCTGTCACCTGCACAGGAGCCTCAGGCCCCTGTTCCTGAAAACCAGTAGGAGTGCCTGCTGCCTCCGGCTTGGGGAGAGCTCACGAGGCTGGACGAGGAGTGCCCAGCAGTGCCCAGCACAGTGCCTGGCCGGAGGAAGCAGCCAATGTGCGGCACAGGGGCTTCTGCTGTTTTTACTACTCTCGGTGGTCACTCTGCCATTCGGGCTCACATGAATTTTAAGTCCCCCCAGTGATGAGCGCACCCATCCCTCAACTGTCTCAATATTTTAACCTGGCAAAACTCACGCCCTAGTACCAACTCTCTACCTAAACCTGAAGTGCTAGAATTTGAACCCTAAAGCACACGCCCCGAAGGAGCTGAAGGAGCCATGTGGTCTTCACTCTCGGAGGCAGGGACAGACAGCAATCCGTCCACACAGGGGAACCCTCCCCAGCACTGACTGACAAGCCGCATGTGGCAGGCAGCAGGGGTGCCGAGGCACTGCGCGGCATGAGAGAGGCCGGCCCCAGCAGGTTCATTACGTGGCCTTCTATCTATGGACACCATCCAAAAGACAGATCAGTGGTGGGAGAGAGCAGGGCGTGGGGCCGGAGAGGAGGGAGGGCATGGCTGTAGAGGGGACCGCATTTTTAAAGGGACGGAACGGGACTCTTCTCTAGCACGTGGGCTAATTTTTGTGGTCACAACACACATCTCTCCATGCATTAAAATTCTAGAATTGTACACCATCAGCAAAGTCCATTTTACTGTATGGTAATTTAAAATGCAATGAAAGCATCCAAACACAAATATAAAATCTTCCTCCTTAGAAGATGCATTCCACCTCACACACATAGACCAAACCCACCCCCCACCGCCAAAAACACCCTACACACAATGCCACAACTCATGTGTGTGTGTGTGTGTGTGTGTGTGTGTGTGTGTGCGCGTGTGTGAACCTGAGAGAAAGAAGACAGTTATCACAGTGTACGTGACAGGGGCCTGGCGGAGGTCCCTCCGAGTTGCTGATTTGTATTATGGGCTGGGGGTGGGGTAGGGAGGGTATGTGAGGCAGGTAGGTGAGCAGTGGCAGGGGAGGTGGCAGCAGGAATGAGAGTCAAGCACTGAAAAAAGGAAAAATGAGCAGCCAAAATATAAAAGAGGCACCTGCATTTTGGTCTTATTTATGGGAAATTATACGCACATGCGCAGAGACAGAGGTGCAGAGGTGTCTCGGTGGCAACAGACCCGCGAGCCTGGCTGTGCCGTCAGCACGTAGGAAAAGCAGGCCTCGGAGCAGCGTGGACAGGACGTGCCTACTCCGGAAGACCCACACGGGTCAGTTCCAAACGCTGAGACGCGCAAGCAAGCTCTTCTGTTTGGATTTCCGTTTCTAGAGTCTTCAATTGCCAGACAATCTTTATCAGGGCATTTTATTCTCCAGGTAAAACAAACACTGGAGACTCTGCCGTGTCAGGAAAAAAAAAAAGTTGTTCTCCTTGGTACAAAAACCTTTCGATTTAATATTGCAACATGGTTTGCTAACATTAATTGGCTAATCCCCCAAACACTCCTTGTGGACAGTTTCAGAGGAAAGATAATCATATGCTCCACTTGCCAGGTAGAGAGAGGGGGGTCGCCGTACGATGTGTCCATGTTAGCAGGTCCTGGGGTGTCCGGAGCACCCCTTCATGTGTCATTTCCCAGAGCTCATGCATTAGCCTGGCCTGGGGAGCCCCGCCCACTTAGCAGGCGAGAAGACCGAGGCTCACTGCCGGCCACAGCTGACCTTCTACACAAGTTAAATGTTTTCAGTTTTCCAAGTGTTTCTGCAGGTGCTCGTGCCTCCAGATAGTATCAAGGACTTGCTCGTGAAAAGTGTGGCCTAATTTTTTTTTAAGGAAAAGAGAAACACATCTATCAAAGAATGCAAGGACAACATTCTTATAGAAGATCTCAGGAGGACAGACTGTCCAAATCTGTGTGTTCCAGCAGGCACAGGGTTCGGCCAGACAGAGCTCTGGGTCCCGAACGCGCCCGCTGTCAGCGTCGGGAATGTTGATAAGGATAAATCAAGAATGCAGTGTTACTGGCTTTGATACAGAATGCACAAAGTTAGGACAATTTCTCCAATACTATATTTGGCAATGCAATAGGCCTTATTGGAATGGCTGGCTGTTCAGTTGATTTTTATTGGTTTCCCGAAGAACACGGACTATACATAGACCTCAATATAAATAAAAATGTAAAAATACTACTTATAAATAGAGCTCTGTGTTCAGGATGTAAATCCCCGCCTGCTTGTAGCACCTCAGTCTCCGTCAGACTGATCTGCCTTGAACAGAAGTCGGTGCTGTGTTTTCTGCATGGCCCGTCTCCGTTGCTACCCCCCCGGGGCAAGACTGTCGGCCTCGGCAGCCGCCAGGAGGAACAGATACAAGTTGGGAGATACTGGAGCAGCCTCTAACTGGGTACATTATCCTCATGGCTGTCCATGTAGCTGCTGAGCCAAGGGGACAATGAGATTAATTACAGGAAATGGAGACACATCAAAGGCGAGGAAGTAGCAGATCAGAGCTTCTGGCTGAAGGGACCAGGTTGGGAAACAAATGGGGGTCAAGGCAAAGTCAACAGTGACAGTGGCCAAGGCAGAGTGCAGGGAAGCCCAGTTGGAAGAAGGTGACATCTCAGGGCTCCCAGGGTGGGTAGGCACCGGTCAGAGAATTCTGGGGCTGGATTCACACCCTGGAGGAAAGCGAAAGGCCAGGCACGCAATGCAAGGAGTGACATAAAACCCACAGATTACTGCTGTCATGACATTACCAAGTGCCAGCGGGGGCAGGGAGAGGAAAGAAGGAGAAAGGACAAGAGAGAGGCACGTGCCCAAAGAAAGGTAGAGAGAGCGTGGAAGGAGAATAAGAGAGGAAGGAACAATGGGTCAACAAATAAAGTTAAAATGAATTTCAGGGAGAAATTAGAGTGAACACAAAATCCTGATAAATAGTGTATGTGAGAGCAAGCCCATGAGACGTGGATATTGTGCACAAGGAGGGTCCTAGTTAGTGAACTTGTTTCCATCGCGCTGGGCTTGGCATATGATGATGATAAAATGTCATCGTACACACACCTTAAGCAAGTTGAGGCAGGTCTGTGGTGAGGATACTGGTAAGAGGAATAGAGAGAAAAAGATCAGAGAGAAGAACAGAAATAACATGTGCAAGTGGAGAGAAGAGAGAGAAGTAGAGGGGATTCTGTTCGTTTTTTAAAGATTCGAGGTCCGGGAGGGGAAGTTCTTTACTTGAGGTTAACGACAACTCACCAGGGTAGAAGGCATAATAGAAGTCACCTCGATTTCAGAGACATATAAATAAATCCACCCCTGCCTTCAATCCCAAGCTAGGGCCACTGCCAGGGATAGAACCCTCTCCCAGAATGCGGGACACCGACAGCAAGCCACTCAAGCAAAGGGCATGCCACTAACATTCAGTCACGAGCTTAGCAGAGCAAGGGCCTGCGAAGGTCCCATTTATCACTCCCTTCTCCAAAAACCCAGAGAACCCAGACAGCAAGGCGAGGACGCCTCCCGCTCAAGGCAGGAGGCTGCTCCAAGGACCACTTGCATGTCCCTTATCTCGATTCCTTGTCTTCCCCCCACCTCTTGTCTCCTCTTTCCCTGACTCTCTCTCCACTTCTCCCAGCTTCCCCCCCTCACTTGCTCCCTCTCTCTCTTCCTCTTCAGCACACAGCACACTCGCTGCTTTGTTCTGGCAGCCCTGGAAGATGGAGCTAGCCAGTGTGGCTCCTGGTTTTTAGAGTCACTCAAGTGCAAATGGGTGAAGAGTAACAGATTAAAATGCAACTCCAACGACAGGCGTTGGATGTCATGACCCACAAATGTCAACCTATTGTTTTAGCAGCTGCAAATTACTAGGAAAAGAAAAGTTAGTGCCCCCCCCCCCCCGCTAATTCTTTCCCCAAATCCAGAAACCTAGAGAGACTTCTTAAAAAGTCACTGCAGAAGGACTGGAGGGGGCACACAGTGTGGGAAAGTACAAAACATACACCCCGGGAAGGTAGACCTCCACGGTTCCCCAACTCGCACCGCTGCTGGGGAAGCCATCCCTGATGATGGGGTGGATTTGATGGGAGACTCATCAGAGGGCCCGCGGCTGCTCCGCTTTTAACTGATTTTTGCATAGCAGGTATTTTTGCAAACAAGAATCAGAGAACGGCCTCCAGCTAAATTGCAGGGAGTCCCTGCAGAGCAAACCCTCTGAGGGGAGAGTCACTGAAGAAGAAAATGAAGATGACAAGGCTGTTGCTTCTTAATAAACATGATCACATTTTCAGCATGCATTATTTATTACTTTTCTTTCACTGATTTATTGTCCTAAAACATGTAATCTAATAGGGAGAGGAGCACACACGTGCCGACACAGATGTCCTGGTGACTGTCTTGTGTTCCACAAAAAGCAACACCCCTAAGAAGCCCACATGCTCAGGGCTCCATGCGATGCTAAGCTGGTTTCTCTTTTCCCCCTTCTCGTCTCCTTGGTTTTCTCTTCCTCTTTGCGAGATGTATACATAGAATAAAATCGTTATCATCGAGGGTGATAACATCAGTCCCTCCTTAGAGAGCATGATCTATATATCCGGGGCTTACTGCTACTTATCCAGCGTGAAGAAGAGAGCACTTCCTCACTTTGCACGCATGGACGTGGAGGCTCAGAGACGCTAAGTGACTGGCCCGAAGTCACACAGCTAGACATTGCTGGGCTGGGATTAGAACTTGGGTGTCTGGCTGCTGAGAGCAAGTTTTAAGGGATGAGCCACACTGTCAAGGTGGCAAAGCCTGGGAGTGGGGGGCCCGGGCTCCCACCAGGGTACTCTGAGCCCAGAACCTGAGACCCTCTCTGTGCACCACACTGCTCTTCAACATACAAATTCCTCTGAAACCAGTCAGCCCTGCGACTTCAAAAGAAGAGAAAAAAGGTAACTTTTGGCTCTGGCTCTCCCTTGCCCCATAAGTTTTTCTTTTCTTTTGTTTCTTTCACTTTTATGGAGACAGAGTTCATGTACAATACCCATAACCCCTTCCCGAGGCTTACATGGACTCACACCCTGGCATTCAGTGTTAGGACGTTACTAACCGCCACGGATGAAGCTGCGAGCAGTGAGACAGAGCCAAGCACCTTCTTCCTCTTCTCTATGCCCCTGCTCCCTTTCCCCGATGGGCCTTAGCAAGAGACAGGACACCACATCTCTAAGAATGCCTTCTGGTGGCTCCCTTCCAAGAAGGAAGTGAGAATAAAGTTAGCTCAGAGCTTTGCTGACACGGGGTTGGTACCGCAACATACCCAGGGCATCTGGTGGGTCAGGCCGGGCTGCGGTCCTCGGCGGTGACAGCACGTGCCACAAAGCTGCACTGGAGATAATGACGGCAGAGCCAGGACGTTAAACACTGACCTTCGTGCGCTGTGTGTGTGTGCCCTGATTGTAACGACACCTCACGTTCCATGTAGAAAATGTGGAGGTGATAACAAAATAAAGAGGAAAAAAGGACCTATGGTAAATCATATCATGATAATACAGCCAGATTACATAATAATATGTATCACCTTTACCACTCTATCCGTAGTTCTGTCTATCTCTGGATATGCAATACCTATAAATAGATATCGTATACTATAGAATCATCCCGTACACGCTGTTTTACAATCTGCCATTTGTTTACCCTGTTGAATACATTGGGAACTTTCTGCTTTATGAGCATGGATTTTTAATAGCGGGTGACAATCCATTGTGAAGTTTTACCACGTTTTAAAATGACCAGCCCCTTATTGTTGGACATGGCAGTCATTTCTAATTTTCCCCTATATTATAAATACTTGACTGCATATAATTTTTACATATATCTTAGTGGACATCCTACTAAATTTCTAGAAATTGAATTATTGTGTCGTGGGCCACGCTCACTTCAAAGGCATTTGATGGATTACCTAGATGTTCTCCAGAGGCTGTTACTAGTTTGAACTTCCTCCTGGACACCATGGAAGGGCTCACGTTCATTGCTCTTGAACTCCCCAATACTGGATATCAATGTAAAAAAAAACATTAATGACTCGAAAGCCAAAATAATAATATTAGTAGTAATAATGATGGCACTCTGTAGTTTAAACTGCATTGCTTCAGTAACCAACTAAGATATATGAATATATATGCACACACCAACATTTAGTGGCAATCTCCTGTCTTAAAACGTGAGCAAAACAAAGAAAGAACAATGGTAACAAACACGAATTCCAGCCACCCTGGTGGACAAAGTGTACAGACAAGGAAACCAATGAGAAAACCAAGACCCCAAGGCAGGAGTGGGGTCGTGGGCGGCTGGTTGATGCTGGAATCACACTGTCTTTCTAATAGTCGACACAGTTTAGCTCATAAGATCTTAGCTCTGAGAAAAGGTGTCCTGACTGGAATTGAGACAATTCCTTCAATTGGAGAGTGTGTTTTGCTTAAGCTGTATGCCCTTTTTCACCTCCCCCCTTATTGAATTTAGGAAGATGCCCCAGTTATTCGGCCATGTGGGTAAAATGTACATTTTCTTCAGGTTCCTTTATGAATCAGGCTCAAGACGCAGTCTGCTCTCTGGGTCACCGACGAGTTTGCCAAGCGAAGCCAGGTGACCGGCCTGAAAAACAGCCACAGCATGACACCGAACATGACCCTTGTTTGCAGACCAAAGAACAGAGACCACAGTGGATAAGGCTTCTCCAGTCTGCACGATCACGAGCATGGCGGTTCCCTTCACCATGAGGCAGCATGGGGTCTTGGGGTCCAGCAGGGCTGGGTTTCAATCTTGCCACAGACTCCGTGACTGTGGACAAGTTTGCATGGACCCTCTGAGCCTCCCGTCCTTCCTTGTCATTTGTGACGTTGTTATAAATATTCTCTCCTTCTCAGTGTTGATGTAACAGTAAAGGAAATGAGGGTGCCGAGCCCCAAGCTTGTGGCTAGCAGGTAGGAAGCCCTCAGTAAAAATGTCAGTCTCCTCCGTTCTTTCCACGGTCAGTTCTTTGTCATCAAGCAGGTCTCAGCTCCAGCATCACCACCCTGCCCAAAGTGGCCTCTTCTTTCTAGCTGCCCTCTACCTCAGTGCAGTGTTTCGGGTTTTTGGTTGTTTCTGTTATAACATTCAGCAATCTTGCACTGTCTTGCAATAAGCTAATTTGATTTCTTATTTGTTCTGTGAATCTCTCAGTTGAATGCAATTTATCTGAGAGCTAGAATCTTTTCTGTCTCATTAAGTACACATTTTTAGTACCTGGCACAGGGGCTGACACTTAGTAGGCAAATAAAAAGCTTCTGCGTGGTTAAAGAAACCATCATCAAAATGGAAAGGGAACCCACTGTATGGGAGAGCACATTTGCCAGTAACACAGCAGACAAGGGTCTGATCTCCAAAATATGTAAAGAACTCATATGACTCAACACCAGGAAGACAAACAATCCCATTAAAAAATGGGCAAAGGACCTGAACAGACACTTCTCCAAGGAGGACATACAGATGGTCCATAGACACATGAAAAAATGCTCAACATCACTAGCCATCAGAGAGATGCAAATTAAAACCACATTGAGATACCACTTCACACCGGTCAGAATGGCCATTGTTAATAAATCAATGAACTGGCAAGGTTGTGGAGAAAAGGGAATCCTAGTGCCGATGGTGGGAATGCAGACTGGTGCAGCCACTGTGGAAAACAGTATGGAATTTCCTCAAAAAACTAAAAATGGAACTGCTTTATGGCCCAGCGATTCCACTGCTGGGATTATACCCTAAGAATCCTGAATCACCAATTTAAAAGAATTCATGCACCTCTGCGTTCATAGTGGCACCGTTGACAATAGCCAAAGTGTTAGAAACAGACTAAGTGACCATCAGTAGATGAGTGGATCAAAAAACTGGTACATTTACACAATGGAATACTACGCAGCAGAAAGAAAGAATTCCTCTTTTGTGATAGCATGGATGGAACGGGAGAGCATTTTGCTAAGTGAAATAAGCCAGTTGGCAAAAGACAAATATATGATCTCACTTACAACTGGAATCTAAGGAACAAAATAAACTAATGAAAAAATAGAGCCAGAGACATGGAAACATTGAACAGACCCACGCTGTAGAAGGAGAGGCAGGAGGAGAGAACAGCGGAAGGAAGGGAAGGGACTAGTCACAGAACAGGTATGAATGACCCATGGACACGGACAACGGAGAGGGGCTAGAGGAGACTGACTATGGGAGAGAGGGGTGGTCTGCGTCGAGGGGGCAAAAGTGAACAAAAAAATAGGACAACAGTAATAGAGTAACAATGAAAAAAAGATAACAATGATCCAATAAATGTTCATGCACATGTGGACACACATGTGCATCTATACCACCAACAGCTCAGTTGGCTGATTCTCACTTATTCTCTCTCTCTCTCTTCCAGCCTCCCTCCTCATCTTCTCCTTCTTTCCTTTGTTTTTTTCCCCTCACCAAATAACCACTAAGCCGACCTCTCTGACAAATGCTGGTGACATATTCCCGAACAAGACAGGACCTCATGGAAGTGGCCCCGTTCAGACTGCTCTCTTCATCTGACACTGGCTTTCCCCTTCCTGACGGGCCCTTTAGATTTCAGCTGCACGCATAGTGGGATGCACAGAGCCTGTTCTGATGCCGATTCTCAGGGGCTCCTGCCAGGCAGCTGCAGCTGAGCACCCCAGTCTCCACTGCCGGCAGACTTCCGGCTTTGACCGTATTTTACTTTTCTGTAAAATATGCTATTTTGTTTCGAGATCTGCTGCTGTCCACCAAAAATACAACTCTGTTACTAACCCTGCCAGCTCCTGAATGATACCTTTGTGGACACTAAAAACAATTTAATGGCATGTCACAATAGCAATTCACTCTGTTAATAGCCCCGCTCAATAATACCATATTGCATAACCCTCCTCCAGCCGTCTGACAAATAACTCACCTTTACTCACTCCACAGTAAGCTCCATTTCACTAACAAATATATTTCTCCCCAAACCTACAAATACTCTCAGCATCTCTGGCCTGTGACAATAGCTATTTTTTTTTTTTTTTGGATGAGGTCAGGGGTATCACGTTTCCATTTTCCCTTGCTGGCTCGGTCCCAATGACAGTCTTTTTCCATGGAGGACATCAGATTAGGAGACAGAATTGTTCCCTGGGTCTCACTCACACCCCGGAGGACGGACCCGTCCTCCCGCACAGCCACCCTCTCTGGCCGACACAGTCCGTGTGTACATGCTGTGGAATCCCCACACGAGGAACTCTCACCTTCCCGAGAACTCACGTCCTTTTGGTGTGTTAGTCCTTCAAAATGGTTCCTTCAGAGGCAGTGGGCACAGGGGGTCTTGAGCTGAGACCCCGTGGACCTTACGGGTTCCATGAGTTCAGGCATTTCTTGCACGTGAATTAATTTTTTTTCACCAAACCTTTACTTGAAACTTAGCGCTTCCTCAACCATACGAGTAAATGCAGGCACCAAAGCAGGGGACCCGAGACTTTAGCACCAGTACCAATCATCATGTTGTCACATCACCTTACAGGTGTTGCTGAAATAAGGGACTATCACGGACATTTATTACTACTTCAGGATGATAGTATAATAGTTATTAGGCCTCCTGATAGTGATATCTAAAATGTTAATAAAGAAGTGCATTCATATCTACATCAGCATCTGTTTGAAAATATTTTGACAACTGCATTTTTCTATAATTGAGTTTTTAGGGGTCCTCTCTATCATTTCATTTTATGCATGCTAAAACAGTATGCCAATGAGGGACCCGTAGGCTCCTCCAGATCACTAAGGGGTCAGTTAAGAACACTGTCAGAGCGTGAGATGGGAAAGTCCGGCACACACAGGCCCAAATCTTCATTATTCAATAATAATAATAATAATAATAACAATAATAATAAAGCAAGCGCCACTATAGTGTTTGCCAGGTGCCAGACACTGCTTAAAATGTTTGCACACGTTAAATTCATTTCCTCTTTCTAACCATTCGGTCAGCTCTGCCCTCCCATTTCCCTCCACTTTGCCAAAAGGGAGTCTGAGACGCGGACCTGCTGCCACCTGCCCCAGACCCCTTAGCCGGTGACAGTGGGGAAGACCAGCTCAGAACCCAGGATGAAGTGCCCTTCTCCTCGCTCCTCTGCTGCTGCTCACAGTGTCAGTAACACCAGCCACAAGTGCTTCACAAGCGACATCCACCTAGTCTTCAGAATGACCCCATCAAGGCGGTATTATGAGGGTTACTGTTCTCCTTGCTTGGATGAGAAAACTGAGGGTAAAGAGGAGCTTGGTACACTGCCCGAAGTGATGCGGCTTGGAAGCGAAAGTACAGCCATGCAAACCCAGCGCGCGCCCGTTTGTGTAAGTCCGGTTTTATTGGCACGCAGCCACACCCATCTGTAAACACACTGTCTCTGGCTGCTTTTGTGAAACAGTGGTAGAGCTGAGTCGCCCGCCACTGAGACCAAATGGCTCGCAAAGGCCTAAATTATTTGCTCTCTGGCTCTTTACAGAGTTTGAGGATTCTATGCTTAACCATCAGGAGCTGCGTCAGCTCCTGGCTGTGCCTGTCACTCCCGTGGCCTTGGGAAAGGAAGTCACCTAAACCCTCAGTGTCTTGAGCTGTAAAATGGGCACATAGTGGTATCACAATCTCAGGCTGGCTGTGCAGATGAAATGCGTGAAGAGTTTAACACATTTCCTGATATGGGATTAAGGTTCAGGGAACTTCCATTACAACTATTTCATTTGAATCTGTGATTGGGAACTCACATCGTATTCTAACAAGTTTAACAGCCCAGAAAGTCAGGCTGGCAACTTCTGGTCCTGTCCACACAGAGGAAGCTCATCCTGATGTTGGGTTTGCATTTTCTTCCTTGGAAATGTCGTCTGCCTCTCAGGACAGCACTGCCCATTCCCACACAAGGCAGGACCATGAGCGCTGCTCAGCCAGCTTTTTCGTTATGTACGAAATTCAGCCCCCTAATGGAAGCAGGTGATTGGAATGAAACCTGGGCCACCAGCCACCCAAGACACAGTGGCCTCATTGCAAATGAGCCTGAAGTTTGAACCCGTGGGGCAGAAGAAGAGTGTCAAGCAAAAGGGGCCCCTGGGGAGGGGGAGGGGAAGGGGCCAGCCCAGGAAAGATGTGGAATTACATGAAACAGGTTATTTTAGCAGGAGGGAATGCCAGCCCTATCCCCCAGCATGCTGCTTCTCAGGGAAACACTGGCTGGTGCTAAGAAGGAGCTGTCTTCCCCAAGCTCTGTCAGCAGAGGCAAAGAGAAAATTAAGATGATTACATATGTTTAGGGAAAATTAGAGTGTTTTGGCTTGGAGTTTGCTTTCTCTATCAACCATATTAAGCAGGCAATTACTCAACACTCCATTTGGCCTGGAAGATGCTGCCTGAACATGGAGAATCCTTTTAAAAACGAAGGCAGCAGAATGCTATGGTTAGGAGCACAGCGTTGGAGCCAAGCATGCGTGGGTTCAAAGCTCAGCCTCCTTCCTTCCCAGCTCAATACTCTCAGTTTAGGCTTCTGATTCAGGAAATGGGGTAGTATTTGCATTCTGGGCCCCGCATTTTGGCCCTCCCTCTGTTAGCTGACCTCAGCCAGCTAACTGTATTGTGTCCCTGCTTCTGACTTCCGGCACGGCATGTGACTTGTCTATCAAGGTGTTAGATGTTATCAAATATGATGTAAAACAGAAAAGTGAAAATGGTTTACATGACCCAGCTTGCTCACTTTCCCCCTCTGCCGTTACTACAAGAAGGAAATACGTAGGTTGGCCTGCTGGGTGATGAGAGAGGCCTGGGACAGGGCCCTGGTCATCCAAGCCAGCACAGCCACGGCTGTCCTCTATCAGCCCACAGCTAGGCAGTCCCCGAGCACGTGAGTGAACCCGGCCAAGACCACCTGACCCCAGATTTCTAAATAGGGTCAGCACACTGCAGCCCAGCCTGGTCCCAGTCAGTCGGACCCTCTCCCTTCCCCAGGTGGGTGAGCTCAATAAATGTGTATCGGTTTATGTCACTGAGGTTTGGGGGCATTTGTTATGTGGTGTTGTCCTGTCAATAGGTAACAGGTACAGATGATGTTTACTTCACAGGCTTGTCTTGAAAAATAAAGAAGAGGATACCTAGCTAGCCTCCAGCACAAAGTCCGTGTCCGACAAGCAGAGGTGGTTGGAGGGGCTAGAACCGCTTCCTGAGAGATGAACCGGTGTCCTGTCTCTGCCTGGTTCTGTAGGTATCAGCTGTGTTCACTGCCTCAGGGAAGGGGTGTGGCGGAAGGGGAAGTAGACAGACCTTCTGCCTCCTAGCCCCCTAGAGAAACTAGGAGGGTTTGTAACAGAAGTTAAGTGAAGACGGAGTTGGCCAGATCAGAGAGTGGGTCTCACTCTCTCTCCCACCCCTTCCCCACCCCCTCCCAGATAAGGAAGAGAAAACTGTTGCTGAGAAGGGGGTGGAAG
The DNA here is from genome assembly GCA_007922815.1 of Macrotus californicus. Taxonomy (NCBI): domain Eukaryota; kingdom Metazoa; phylum Chordata; class Mammalia; order Chiroptera; family Phyllostomidae; genus Macrotus; species Macrotus californicus. The sequence goes on from VMDR010001220.1 coordinate 25,265, forward strand.
AAGAAGAAAGGGAAACTGGCTCTGGTAGGTCTGGGCAGCCAGGACACCGCGGGCAGCCCTGCAAAAGGACGGCCCAGAGGCCACCGAGAGCTCCGTGACCACGGGACAGAAGTTCCTCGGTAACCCGAGGGCTACCCATTTTCCCAGAGGGCTGTCTCTCTCGTCCAGCCAGACATCTGGGTTGGCGTAGGACCTGGGTTGCCAGTTCGACTTTCCCGGACTAAACCGCAACCAACCGGGGTGGAAATGGGCTGTTCGCTTAGCTGAAAATGGAAGTGACATTCCTTGTAGGTCTTCAGTTTGTTGCCCTAAGACTCAGACTCATGGGATGGTGATGACGTGATGGTTGTTGAGCAGGGAAATGACAACTTGTAAGATCCAAACACCACCTACATTGCCAGGAGTGATGGAGTTTGTGCAGCTAAAGGAAAAGACATTTTAAGTAACGTACATCACTAAATGGCCTGTCTTCCACAGACCGACCGCAGGAGGGACAGCAGGGAGGCCAGGAGGTACAGGACTGGCTGCCTCACCCTCACCTGGCGACCCAGCAGCCTGGACCCCAGGAGAAGACCCTCCCACAAAAGTCACACTCGGGCTGTCTTAGGGCTGTATCTGTCCAGGAAATGTATTTTCTTTGGCTTGTTCAAGGTTTACATACTTAAAAAATGTTATCAACCTTTAAAAATCAAGAAACACCCCCCTCCCAAGGGGCCTGGCTTCTCTCAATAAGAAATAAATAAAAACTAAGTTAGTGTCTCTTATAGAATCCTAAGCTGGACCTGAGGAGCAGCTGCTCCCTCGGGGCCGAGTGTGTCCTTCAATTTACCACGTGTGTAGCCTTGCCAGTTCAGTGTGGAGTGACAACTGCCTGTCACCATTGTCCTTGTTCTTGAACCTCTTAGGGTAGACTAAAACTTCTCTGTACCCACGATGTTTCCAAAGGTGGAGAAGTGAAAGCTGGACAAAGCGGCCTGAGCGTTTCTAACCCACTAACTACCTCATTTACTTTTTCCGATTAGATTGTGGGCATTTAATGGCGTGACTCTAAATTTAACCCTTAAAACAATTTGGTAGCAGGATGTACAGGATTTTGGAAGAGAGAAAACTTGAAATGGAATCTACGGTTTTCATAAACACTTTCACACACGCGCGTGCGTGCACACACACGCATGCACACATCTAGGGAGGAGCAGTTGAAGAACTACTTGTGAGCAGTATTGCTTTTCTCTGTCTGAAGTACTTTTAATTTTTCCCCAATAGGAATACCTGGCATACGTTTTTGAAGGAATCCTGCATATTTGCTGGGGTGGGGGGTAGATGGAAGCCTGTCACTGGAACTTTAGTAAAGTCCTGAAAAGACAGCAAAAATGTCGTGGCAAATAGAGGGGAAAAAAGGCCATTTGTAAAGGAGCACTATTTGTATCGAGTATCATGAAAAAGTAAGTGCACCACGACAATTTTGTACATCTTCTGCGATGTGATTGTCAGTAATGAAGCCCACAGGAGAGTGATAAATGTGTGGAGGAAAAGTATCTATTTCACTTAGGTAGCAAATTATGCAACTCAGGGCTTGATAGCACTTGGCAAAATACAAATGTATTTGAATGGAATTCAAATTGTTGCTCTTTGCCTAAGACACAGGAAATATCACCAGGGGTCCTGTCTCTGGATTTTTATAAGAGGTAAGAGTTTAAGTAATAGTAGCAGTATTACAAAATTACCTTTAAACACTGAAAACATTTCTACTTTGTTACAGGGTGTAATTTCCACTTTTTTTCCTCTAATGGCTCATATACAGAAAATGATATACTAATGCAATTTTTCAAATTTAGTTACCTTTTTTTGTGTTCTAAAATTATATGTTCTCGTCATTTGCCCTGTTTGTCAGTCTCCAGAATCCATTTATTTCCACTGTTCTTACAGTTCCGTAATTTATCTTCTTGTCATAGAACTTTCACAAACTTTTTTTTTTTAAAGACACAAATACTTGCAATAAATCCTGACAAAAAATGCTTCCAGCTCAACTTCTGCAATCTCTCAATTACGCTGTGATCGACTTGCCGTGCTCGCTAGTGCGGCTGTGCAAGTTCTCGGGGACGGACCCCTTCCAGGTGAGGGGGAATGACTGGAAGAGAGACTCACTGCACGCCATTTATACTTCTCTACCTCTTCACTGTTGAGTCTGTAAGTTCACATTCATGCCCGCACCGTTCAGAGAAGCGGAAAAGGGAACGACAGAAGGAGAGATGTAGCTGTGGTGGATGCAGATGCCACTCAGTGAGGCTTCAGTGACCTCAAAGGAGTGTGGGACTGGGGCAGAACGGTGTGTTTGCGAGCCTTGGGGCATCCGAAGGAGACCTCAGGAGGACTCCATATGTACAGGGGCTTATGGAAAACGAGACAAAACACAATACAGTGGTCTCAAAACAATTGGAAGTGCTCAGGATTAAACATGGGGCAACTTGGCTACACCTTCATCATCACGAGTGACCCTCAGCAGGCTCCCCTGTCAGGCTGAGGGTGTGAACGGGAGCCTCAATGGGCCCCCAGACCTGTGCTATCAAAGGGAACCGCATTATATCAGCCATGAGTAACAAGTACAAATAATTTTGATAATATATCTTCTGTAACCCAATATATCCAAAACACCATCATTTTTACACGTAACTAATATAACCAGTTATTGATGAAACCTTTCATTTTCTTTCTTTGCACACTGTCTTTGAAATTCCAGGTGTATTTACCACCTAAAGCACATCTCCCTTGGGATTGGCCACATTTCAAGGGCTCAGTAACTATGTGGGTTCGTGCTTACCATACTGGATAGCACATTTCTAGTGTGTCTCCCCTAGAATGGATTTAGGGCTCCTAATAAGAGCTCCCATAAAACTTAATATCTTTGACCACAGCCCTTATCAACATTTCTCACGATGGCTTCTTTGGTTTTGTCTCTTTCATTTCCGTAAATTTGGTGATTAACGGCAACAGATCCATTTTGCTCACTGTTGTAATACTAATTTCTGAAACATAGTAGGTGCTCAAATAAACATAATTAAATGAATGAATGGATGTATTTTCTTTTGTGGAAAGGCAAACATTTTGGGGGGCAGAATCTAGGTGCCAGAGAGTCTATGGACACCCAGAGAGTCCCTCCTGGTGGCGCTATCTCACAGCCATCCTGGGTGGGAGCTGCTTCACAGTTGCCCCCCTCCGGGGAACTGTCCTCAGAGGCAGACAGGTGTCACCTTACCTGGGAGGCTGGCCCTTCCCTAACATGCAAAACCAATAACCAGTGGACACTATGATACAAAAGCCCATCTTCCCAATCTCAAAGGAGGAAAACTCCAGGGGAGGTTTATGCTCCAGAGTCCTTTGTCTCTGGTTGAAATGGAAGTCAGACTTTATGTGGGACCACACCTTTCCTTAGCCCTGTTTGGCAGTCTGGTCCCTTACTCCTGGACAGCTGTTTCTGAGAGTGAATGACTGGTACCTACACCCTTGCCTCAGGCTGTGCTTCCATTGAACCAAACATTAGCATCTCCCTCTTCCTTCTTCCCCTCTTCCTCTCCTTCTTGCTGTATTTTAACTCTTCATTCTTCTACCCCACTGCCTTAAAATTTAAAACCATTTGTTGCTTACGAAACCTTTCCCAAATGTTTTTCCTTACTAACCCCCACCAATCACTACGCTGCTCCACAGGAACCGTTCACCAGTACAGCGGAGGCCTTCAAAGGCATCTGGCTGTTCTCCTTGGCTACTTCCCTCACCCATGAACGCGCCACTAGGTTCCCTGAGCGTGCCGGCCCAACAGGTGTGAGCAACAGCAGGGTCCACAGCCGCGCAATTCTGCAATTCTCACGAGTGATAAATCTGTCACTTCTTCACGTGGCCCCACTGAAATGCGAGTGCCACGTGACTTCATGAAAATACATACTTCTCATACTGCCTGGCTGGCATTTAGGGATAGGGAGGCAGGTGGACTGAGGGAAATCTTGGAAAGACTGGGTTAAACGGAGAGAACCATACTGATTAGTTCAGGGCTGGACCACAATGTGAGAACACAGAGCGCCGTGGGACCCAAGTGGTAGCCCAAGTGTCCGCTTTTTGTCATGGCCATGGCTTTGTACAAAAGGACCGATCAGTGGCATTAACTGAGCTTCTTGACCCTTACACTTGCTGGTCCCCCTTCTGGGAACACTTTTCTAAATATTTGTGTGGCTGGCTCCCCCGTATCACTTGGTCCTCAGCTCAGCCTAAAAGTGCTTCCTTCTCCTTGTGTTATTCTGTAACACACACACACCCTGCCTCACGTACGTGGCAGCAGTGAGCACTGGCTGGCCGCCTTACACACTCACCACTATCTGTCTCCCTTGCGGGAAGCAAGCTCCCTGGGGACAGGCCAGCTTCCCCTCTCAACAGGGCCTTTGACAGGACGAGGGTTCCCTGTCTTGCTCACTCCTAACCCCCCAGAGCCAAGAACAGAGCCCGACACATCGTGGGTGTTGGACAACTATCTGTTCAACGGACGGACGACCTAGGCCATTTTGGCTAACTCTGAGTTTCTCTTGGTAGGTAGGAGGTGCCTCTGCTGCCAGCTGTAGGCACCAGTGACACTGCCCAGAAATCTCCAGAGGGACCTGACGAGGTCTCCAGATGGCATGCTTGTGTCCCTTCAAAATTCGCATGCCAAAGCCCAAACCCCCAGTGGCATGGCCTCAGGGGGTGACTAGGTCCTGAGGCGGGAGCCCCATGATGGGGTTAGTGTCCCTATAACAAGAGACGTGAGAGAACATTCTCTCTCTCTTTCAGTCTGCTGTGAGGAAACTGGAAGAATTGTCACCGGAGCCGGCCATGCTGACATGCTGAGCTCAGAATCCCAGCCTTTGGAATGGCGAGAAACAAATTTCTGATGTTTCAGCCACCTCGTCTGTGAGATTCTGTCACGGCCACCTGAGCTAACAAGACATGAGGCAAACTCACACAGCTGCACGCCAGCCTTTTCCCGGTGGTCTTGGGAAAGGCACCGAAAACAACACACTAAAACCTCCGGGACGCGGCCCCAGGGCCTCGGCTCTGGGGTCAGAAGCTCTCAGAGCGGGAGCCTGGTCTCCAGCCACAGCCCATCGTGCCCGAATTTCCACCCAGGAACAGAGATGCTGGCCGTTTATTCCCTCCTGGGAAGAGACAGGTGAGCCGCCCGGCACGTCTGCACTCGAAGCAGGTGATCCTACGAGAGTGGGGCTTTCCCCTTGCTGCCCTGGGACAGGCAGAGGGCGACAGCGAGGGGAGCAGGGCTTTCCAGGGGCCGAGTTAGAGCTGGGAGTGGGGAAGAGTCAGAAGACAGAGGGGCACGGGCAACCTCAACCTCCCCTCTCCCCCACAAATAGTTCTCAGTTATTTTTGCTGTTGAAGATCCTTCACTCACCAGTGGGGCCGAGGACCAGGGGAACACACGTGTGACTATTTTTGGGGGGGGTGCACTTCACACTCGCCATTTTGACAACAGCGAAATCAGTTTGTGTTGGAAATTTATTCATTCTTCCATTAGTTCATTCATCCATCAGACAGTTATTGACCACCTGCTCTTTGCCAGATGTTTGGATCAGCTTTTCCCGTCACGGGGAAGTCATATACCGATTCTTGGGCTTTCCCCTACCGGCCTCTGGAATAACAAAACCACGCATGTTAAAGGACCTAGAGAAGAAATGGATGCGGCCTGGAAGTTCAGTCATTCATTCAACAGACACCCATGGCATGACGGCCTGAGCCGGAAGCCAGGCCTGCAGAGACATGAGAAGGGCAAGGAAACCACGAATGGACAAAGGGCTGTGGCTCCTCAGCTGATGGCGTGCCCGCTCTGGTGGAGCGGACAGGCCTCAGGCCCAGGATCGCATGAAGGAAAGCAGAACTGCCACTGAGATGCACGCTATGCAGAAAAGGTATGTGGTCAAGATGAGCAGATCACGAGGGGGCTGGCCCGTTGTGGAGGCCGGCGGAGGTTCCCTGGGGACGTGGGACAAGAACCATGGTCTTACGAAGGAATTAGGGTCACCCAGGAGAAATTAGGGGGTGGGAGGGGGGTGCATCGATGGAGAGACCCCCACCCCCATTCTACAGCTGCAGCAGATGCCATTTACACCATGTTCTGAGTGTCAGTTGCCCCTAAAATTGCTCAGTGAAGCCTCGGGACTAGTCGGGTGAGCAGCATGGAGTCGGGGGAAGGGGCAGGGGCCTGCGGTACTTCAAGAACTGACAGATGACAAGTGACACTGGATCAAGGAGAGTGAGGAAGGCATGCCAACGAGATGGACTATGGGAGGCCACTGGCATTTTAATTTTTATTTATTTTTTATCATTATGTATTGGTGTCCAGTGTATAGCTTAGAGTTTAGACAATCATGTACTTTACATAGTGCTCGCCTCGATATTTCCAGCACCTCAGCCCCTAGTATTTTTATTTCAGAGAGATTTACACTGAAAAAGGAACCTCTGGATTACCTAAGGCAGGTTTTTAAGTTGGCAGGAATGGTTAACCTGAGCAACACGGTGAGCACACAGCCAAATTCCAGGACAGCCCCCACCCTCCCCTCCACATCCATCGCTCTTTTGTCATTTTGGAAAAAGCATCGAAAATACTAAGGCACAATGCAACGGAACCTATTCCCAGCAATCGCTTCTCGGTGTGTACGGGATGTGACCCCCCTGAGAGCCACTGCGGGGAGGTAGTGCTACCCCCCCCGTGGAGGAAAAGACAGAGGCTCAGGAAGTTGGCAGAGCTTGTGAGTACGAGGAAGAGGGGGACACTGCGCAGGCTGAGTCCCTGCAGTGCCCACCTCACAACAGCTGTGTCCCCGTGGCCACGACCACAGCGACCCCACTGGTTCCCCGTGGCTGGACTGTGCCCCTCCCCCACTCCCGCCTGTGTTCCTTCCTTCCTTCCTTCCTTGCTCATTCTTTCCACGTGAGCCCAGACCGCTTTATCTTGATCCCAAAGCCCTGGCGTGGTCTGGCCTGTGTGCCAGCTCAGATCTCATCTGCCATTACTGCCCCTCACACACGCCCCTCTGGCCCCAGCAGGGCTGTGCACCTGCAGCTCTCGCCTGGGACATGCTTCGCCTCCGTCTCTTGTGGCTTGTCTCCTCACGTCACTCTTCTCTGACGACCTGAAACACTCACAAGCCCCACCCCCTTCATTCTGTTTCTTTGCCTCACGTTATTTTTTTCCTGTCATGGCACTAAACAGTACCTAAGATTAGAGCGTTTATCATGGCCTCCCTCTTCTACAAGGTAGGGTTCACAAGCACACGCACCTTGCTGGTGTTCCCGAATGGAGCACAGGGCTTGGCTTGGAGCAGGGTCCCCGTCGGCATGTGCTGAGTGCATAACCGAATGAATGAGGACGCCTGGTAGGGTCACGGGGACACAGAAATGCATAAGATCTGGCCCCAGCAGGGACCCGTCATCCTGGGACAAGCCACTGAGAACCAACATCACCCACATGCGAGGAAGATACTGGAGTGCGTGGAACCCGACGCAGGCCTCTTCCTGGCTCTTGGAATCAGACTCAGAACCGCTGGCACAACTTTAACATGCTGGTAACTCTAACTTGGTGAGCACGTGCACTGGCATGCTTCTGAACTTGCTGAAGGAAATGGACACACCCCCCAGGCACAAAATAATTTGCATGGAAGGCCTGAATAACCACGCCTCCTTTCTACTACTTCTGCCCCCACTCTGGCGGGGTTCGGTGGAGGCACGGCTGGTGCAAACTCCGCGACTGTCTTTGTCTGGGCGCGAGCAGCTGTTTGGGGAAGACAGGGAGTGGTGAAGAGACTACAGGGCAACACTCCCACAAGTGCTCATGGAGGTATGCACTTGGCAGCCACATTTTCTGACGTGCTCCCCCAGGTGCCCCACATCTAACTGGACCATGAGGAAGTGGGGACAGCAGCAGTAGGTGCTGTTTATTGCAGCTTGCTGTCTACTCAACAATATGCTTTAATCACCTCATTTCATCTTCATAACATGCCCCTGAGCAGAGTGTGGGGGGGAGTGGGGGTAGGGGAGGGTTCTAGCATTATTTCTATTTTATAAACAGAGGTCTAGAGTTCAGGGGTTTCCTGACATATCCCAGGTTTGACTACTAATAAGGCTCAAGGCCAGGTACAACCCAGGCGTGCCTGGCTCCAAAGCGTGGCTACTGAGTGCTCATCTGAGATCATGCCCTCGTGGATGCCTTGCGCATACCTGTCCAAAGACCACAGGTAGGTCAATTTGAACAACCCCAGGTATAAATTTGTAAGAGATTAGAAAAAAAAAGACTTGGTTCAAAGGGGATCAGGTGTGCACCCCCTACTCTAGAAACGTCCATGGACTGCCTGCTGTCTCGCAGGCGTTGTGGTGGGTGTTGAATAGCCAATCTTGGAGGAGAACCAGACAGTTCATACAGCCCTGGACCGGCTCATGGAACGCAGACGCTCTTGGGGGAGGCCGCTTTATACAAACGCTAATACCAGCCGACTGGTGATGAGACGGCGAGCAGGGTATCGGAAGCATTTAAGAGACGGGATCAGCTTGCTCCCAAGGACTGCCAGATTTTGTCACTGCTCAAAAGCACACTCCAAGTCAATTCTAGGGCACAGTTTGCTTGTTTTTTTTTTTTTCCTGAGTATTATGGCACCTTCTGGGTGCAGAGGAATGTTTTATTCTCCTCTTAGATATTCTGAACCTCTCTTTAGGACTTCCGAACAGTCATATTTACCAAGAGACTTCTATTATCTGGGTGTCGCAAATGTATGCGCAGCCCTGTCGGGCACATGCCAGCGCTCGGAACAGGCAGGCGGCAATCAGGTGCATTTTTGATACATGAGTGGCTTATAAATAAACATCCGCTTCACCAAACGGAGATAAACAAACAATAAGTAAGTGGATTTTATATGGCTAGATATGCACAACTATTTCAGGGAGATAAACAGCAATGGGAGAAAGGATAGCCGGGAACACAGGGCAACAAAGAAACAAATTCTGGAAAGAAAGAAGAGGGGAAAAAAAAGAAAGAAAATTCCCTTCCAGGGATTGCCGATAGCGTCAGCGGGCATCACTGTTACCGCGGTCTCGGTCTGTGTTGAGCCCGCTAATCTGTTGTAAGCTATTCTCTACCGCCAGACACAACACCGGGGAGGACTTTCAGACCGACTGTTTCTGTTTCCCTGAGGCCCGGCAGCTGCGGCCTGCCCCGCGCTGAGGGCTTGCTGAGTGCGCAATCTCACTGCAAGCTGACAGTCTTCCACTTCGAGTAAATCTCAAACTTGCAAGCTATGGAACTTCCACGCCCCTACCCTTCCCTTTCCCAGTCCCAAATTTGGGGGTGACAGAGTCCGATAGCTTGGAAGAAGACTGTGAATACAGACTAGGTTATTTTCAGGTGCATTCATGTGACCTCCGCCTGTGGGGATTTATGTTCTGTTAAAAATGAATTTCCTGTTAGGATGACCCCTAATCTGAATATGATTTCAAGGGCAACTGTTACGAAAAACAGGAGTAGAAAGGACAAGTGACGGGGCTGAGGTGTGTTCTTCTGGTCCAAACCAGGGCCTGACTGCGGGTCTAGGGTGGTGCCGGCACCCCGGGCCCTGCTCTCAGATGGGGCTCTGCAGTCGCTATCTCCATAGTTTCATCTTTGTGTTTGAATTTTGTGAGTGAAGGGCAGAGGGACACAGGGCATGCGCTCAGAGCCCTGGCCCGTGGGCGTGGCTACTGTCCCTGGGAAGGGATCTCAGCTGCTCCCTGCCTGTCCTCTGCTTGCCAGGTCCTACCTGGCTTCCTCCTTCCTGGCTCAGCCCTGTTACTGTCACCACTCTCTGCCTGGGGTGGTGACTGGCTCATGTTGATGGGATGGGGACAGCCCACCCCTTGCCACTACTTCAGCTCCCAGTGGGGGCCTGGGTACCGGTGGGGGAGGGGCAGACTCATGCTCTGCAGCATGTCTGGGTGGGACCAGGTGGTGCTGTCCCTTCCATGGGCAGCACCAAAGTGTGGCCGGCAGGGGTCTCTCACCTATCCCTGACCCAAGTGACAAGTTCATCCAGTGCAGAGGGCACGATCATTTGGGGGCTGCCTGTTCACTGTGGGTTGGGGCGGTGGACCTGAAAGAAGGGGAGACGCACTGCCCTGGCCCTGGCCTGGTACCAGCATTGTTATTTTGTGCTGGACCCTGAACATTGTGAAGTTATCCTTGGTTTAAGGAAATGAAGTGTCTATTTAGGGCTGTGAATTTCATCCACTCTTCCTTAAAATCGTCTCTGGGGTAGCCACGGGGGCTGTGCACAAGTGTCCCCGTTTGCTTCTCTGCGGATGGTGCTAGAACTGCACCTGGTTGCCCCTTGAAGAAGCTTTCAGTGGAGTGCATGTTTTCTTTCTTGTTGCATGTTTCAAAGGGTGGCTGCTTTATCAGTCTGGGCCCGGGATGACAGTGACAAGGATCAGAGCCCCTGGCAAGTGTATGAAATAAGCCTTTGTTATTTTAAGCCACTGAGATTTGAGAGTTGTTACAGCAAAACCCAGGTTCCGCTGATGGGTAGACTCTCGCATTGAATGGCTCTTCCCAGCACGCCTTCTGGAAAATAACAGACGCTTAGTATATATTTATTGAATGAATGAATTACCTGTTCCCGGTCAAATCCGAGTCTTACGTAGATATATCTTCCTCACTCAGTGGGCGTCCTAGACAGCCCCCCTGACCTCAAACTATCACCTTGATGCCCTAGCGTCTCTGCTTGACCTTGCACTTCTGACTCTTCATCTCCTTCCTGGGCTCCCCTTTTCCCTTCCTCTTGCCTGGGTTCCGATTTTCTTCAGTCTCCCTCTAAGAGCTTTCTGAAAAGCACACGTTTGTGGGTGGCTTCTAAAACTGCAACTCAGATCCACCCTTCGGCTCTCCATCTCTTACCTTCAGCCGTACACAACCTATTTAGGTGCACAGACATCTACTTAGATGTCAGCTGGCGTCTGACTCAATGCACCCAAAATGGACCACAGCACCACCTTCGAGAACCACCCATGATTCCCCAAGTCTCTGCCTCCACCTCAACCCTCAGCCTCTTTCCCTAGCTTTATTTTGGGTTTTGCATCTGCTTTTGAAAACTGAATTTTAGTTTCATCCGTCCCCACGCTTCTCTCTGCAATAGCTCTTGGACCCACTATGGTCTCAATTTCCACAGCTCACCTCTGTATTGCCAGTCTTCTGTATCTCATGTCCTAACGGCTCTAACAGATATCGACCTGCCTTCCTTGCTTACAACATCAGATTTTATATTTTTTATTACGTAACTAGATCCTTCTTATAGAACAATGATTCTCAACTAGCATGCCACCAAGTATTGATTAATGCGTAACATGTTTTTTTCCTTTCCTTTTCGAATTCTGGATTCAAACGCTCAGAGGGAACATTAAGTTCTGAAGGTCATGCTGTGAGGCCCAGGGAAGGGCAGAACTGTGCTGAGTCAGAGCAGCGAGCCTGGACCAGAGCGAGACTGGGATTTACTGGAGCAGGCACAGGCATTTGGATGTGAGGGTGAGGGCTGGGCTAGGGTGGGAAGCGTAAACTTGGCTGTCCTTGTTCGGTGGGGCCACAACTTACCTATGGGCAGCTGAACGGGAATGGCAACACCCACTCCCCGCAGAGACCGGGCCGTCCACAGAATAAAGTGAAGGGGACTGTAAGTGATGGTGAACTTGGGGGTACCCTGAAGAAGGAACAGTATGCTCAGGTCTTGGTCACATGAAAACTAGGTCTAGCATGGTGATATGCTCTGATTTTCCAAAGGAAGCTACAAATAGGGATTTTAGGTGCAAAAATTGAAATAGAAACTAATTTTTTAAATTAACTATAGTGTGACTTAGAACATTTCCGTGGCTCAAATCCTGCTGGCAGATTGTTATTTTGAGATCTCTGGGTCTAAAGAGATGATGGCATGAGATGAGAACCCAGGGCAGAGCCCTAAGGAGCCATGACATTTACGGGGTCATTCGAAGAAGAGCGAGGGAAGTGTCGTCACAGAGTCGGGGAAGGAGGCTGACACTGAGCCACAACACGGATCGGGGTGCATTTCTAGGGCTCCAAGGCTCTGTGCTCTATTGGAGTCAGCAAAGTGACAGCAGTAGCAGCCACAGGACAGTTCTTTTAAAAGGGGAGACACCAATATAACTCATGGTAAACCTGAGACTGGAAGAAAGGAGGAATCCAAGGTCATGTGCACTATGGTAGTACATTCCAGTGGGGTGAGCGCAGAAGAGAGGCCGCTGGGCAGCTGATGCAATCAGAAAGTCATGAGGGACCTGCTGGGCGAATGGGCAGAGACGAAGTGGGCAGGGTGAAGGAGGGCTTTGCCTGAGAGGTTGGTCATGAAGGACGGGACAGGGGTGAGGGTGGCCTCAAAAGGCAGCGTGTGTGCAGAGAAAAGTAGACAGAAGACAGATGACATGTAACTGAGACGGACATGTACCCCGTGGAGTCATTAGCTGACAGCAGGTGAGCTGTTCCCATGACCCTGCAATTTCCTACAAGCTTTAGCTCTCAACTTACTTAATCCTTCCAAGCCCCGTGAGGGAGAAGCTACATTTACACCCGTTTAAGATGAGGAAACTGAGGCATAAACGGAAATACATTTAGGCATTTTAATTATTTATCTACTTATTTACTAAAACCAAGATGTAGCAATGTTTGAAAGAAGGGAGAAGTAGGGGGGAAGAGAGGGTGAGAATTCAGAGGTCTATCTGAAGCAGCTCCAGCTGGACAACGATAATGCAGAAATCCAAATGAATGTCATGTGTTCCCTGGGGGAGGGCGTCCAAAGGGGGAGTTGTATTTTCTTCAGAAACTACAGGGAAGGAAGGGAAAGAAATCAATGGTATGAAATTATTGGCAAACAAGGACATTGAAGGAAGAGACTTACAGCCTCTTTGCTTTTGTTTCTTAAATAAATCACAGTGGACGTGGGGCTCTGTTGTCTCGAGGATATGACACAGATTCTTGGTCGTGGGAGAACTTAAATGAATCATAAGACAGGTCCTGTGGATCGGGGAGAGATTAATCATCCGTGAATAAACCAAGGATGGATTATTTCCTATCTTTGGGTTATGCTCAAATATGCATCCAGCCCCACCAGCATGCTGGAGCCATATGGAATCCTTTAGGGTGCACCTGGTCACAAAGCCGTCCCAGAAAGGATGCTCCGAAGTCAGGCTCCACTCCCGATGCTCTGAGATAATTCTCAGAACTTGTCCCTGCTGTCCTTTGCTTTGCCAATAACACATGCCCCGTTTCCAGCTGGGATTGTAAACTCCTAGCCCTCCGCCTCAGGGAGACTGGTTTCTAAGAGTTGTGGAATACAGAATAAGAATGCAATCCTTCCTTTATAAAAGGACACCCCTCCCTGGTTGTAATTTATATTATCCAGAGCACGACACACACAGCACAGAGGAAAACACCTCTCTTACTCTCCTCAAAACGCCGCAGCATTCTCAAGCTCAGGCACTCTAAGGCTTTGTGTAGTGTCAGGAAACCACTACACTTTTTAAGAAAATCCTCACCCGAAGATACGTTTATTGATTTTAGGGAGAGAGGAAGGAAGGGAGGAAGGGAGGGAGGGAGGGAGGGAGGAAGAGAGGGACAGAGAGGGAGACAGAGAGAGACATTTGTTGCCTCCCATAAGCACCCCGAGGAGGGATTGAACTTGCAACCATTTTTTTGGTGTGCGTGACGATGCTCTAGCGAAGCCACCAGGCTAGGGCAGCACTTTTTGCTGGCTGCTAACGCTGTGATTCTCACAATCAGTGGGCATACACACATGAGTTGGGATGCTTTTAAAAATTTAGATTTCCAGGCCCCACCACCAGAATGTTTTATTAAGTGTGAGCCAAGGTCTAGAAATCTCTATTTTAATCCAGCTCCCCAGGTGGACCTTAAATTACATTTCTACAAGCACTCTGCTACACATTTTGAAGAATAAGAATCTCATCCGGAATCGCACGGGTAGGAGGGAAGAGCCTGGCTTTGAGAAACTAGCGTTTGCAAAGGCCACACTTCCGCCTTCACTGAAGGACAAAAGGGACTTAGGGCATCGTAAAGAGAGAGAAGTTCTTGGAGAGATTTCCCTCCCAGGAAATGAGAATACAAATCAACAATCATTAGAGAAGGGCTCCCTGCACACCACCAATAAGGAGGATGTGGTCCCCTGTCCATGACCTGTTGGGAGGAATGTGAGGCCCACACACGTGTGTGCGTGTGCACACACATAGGACCCATGATTTTGACAACCATTTGCCCCGGCTTTTCTGGCTGCTCACATTTCAGAACTCTGGCTTGCTGTCTTAGATCTGTCACATGATGGGCCTTGATTTTGGTTCAGAAAATGTAGTCAAGCAAAGGATGCTCCAAGGGAGACAGACTACACACCACGTCTGCAGGAAAGGAAGGGACCTTCAGACTATGAGATCCTTGTAACAGCTAACAGAGGTGAGGTTGCATTTCTTACATGCAAGGGGTTCTCTCATGAATCCTCACAAGCAAGGTCCACCATTAGCTCCATTTTAAAGATGAGGAAACCGAGGCACCAAGAGGCTGACATGACTTGTCCGAGGTCATACCACTGGCCGGTGGAGGAGAAGGAACTAAACCCAGTAAAGCTTCCAAGTTCATGATCTCAACCACTGGGATGGACTTGAAGGCTTCTGAAGATGAACACCTTGGGACTAGGTCTTGAAGGAAGAGCGGGATGGGCAGGTGGAGACCGTTGGGAGCAGGGTCACGTCACATCAGTACCTATGGTTCAGGTCCTGCTCTAGGCACTGAGAACATCAGGGTCTACAAGGGAAGAGCTACAGGGAGGATGAGGGGAGAGAACTGCTCCTGGGACATCTTGGAGAGTGGAGAAGAGCATGCTAGTGTCAATGACCGGGCAAGGTTAGCTCAAGACCCGCGAGCATTTGTGAGAGGGGAGGCTTTCTGTAGGCACCAAGGTATCTCTAAAGCTGTAGTTCTCAACAGGGGCCGATTTTGCCCCTCAGGGGATGTTTGGCCTTATCTGGAGACATCTTTGGTTGTCACAATGTGGGGAGGTGATGTCCTCCAGCTATGCAGTGGGTAGCGGCCAAGGATGCTGCTAAACCTCCTGCAATGTACAGGGCGGCCCCACAGCAAAGAATTTTCATGCTCCAAGGGTCAAGATGGAGAAACTTTGCTTTGGAGGCTTTTGAGCAGGGAATGACAAAGACAGAGGTGAACTAAAAAAGTCACTGTGAGTCTGGTGAGGTCACCGAAGCGGGCTCTGGGTTGTGTCATCCCTTTGTTCCCAGGCTCCCTTTCATTAACTTGCTCTTCCTGGGGTGACTCCACTTTGAATACTGCCTCCCAGAGTGTAGACATCTTTAACCAGATGTGACTTTGTCCTTTTGTGTTAGGATATTATTATTCTGCTGGTGCCAATAATTAACCTTTGTGTAATAGGAACCCTTCCCTGGAGAAGAGCTGGGCTTCCCTCTCCTCGAGGCAACCTTCGCTTGAAGGGTGGGATTCATCTTCTCCCCAAACATGCACGGAGACGCTAACAGGACCAGGCAACCGTAATTGCTCTGATGCTTTGCATATTTATGTTTGAGACCTTCGTCTGAACTGTTACTTAAAAAGAAGGATCAGTTCATCTTTAAAAGGAGGTGATTGATCGCTGCCAGTCGGGCATTCCTTCATTCTTGGCTTCCTCTTAGCCTCCGTAATAAGTTCTTCACGAACACCAGTCTGCTATTAAAGCATGGTATTCATCATAAGCCAAGCAGAGAGGAGGCAGAATTTGATGGGCACAATACCATAATTCAATCCACAGTGTCCTTTTTGTTCAACTCGATCTGGCATTAACATTTGAGAAAAAAAATCCACAAAGACTTTGGTAAATATTAATCAGAAATGCACGGCCCCTTTCCCTGCTCCATTACCCATTACTGGGCACTCCAGGTGATAATGTCCAGCTCAGCCTCCTATTGGCTTAAAATGCAAGTGAGAAGTGCTTTCTGTGGATTGCATGGAGCACTCATAGCAGCCTAAGTGGTCTGTGTCGGTGGGGAACCCTTCCTGCTCTCCCCGCCCAGCACTCCTGTATTCAGTGCTCTCTCAGGTCTTCCAGCATCCGAGTGTGAGGCCGGCTGCTGGCTTGACTGCTTTCCCGATGGGTTATAACTTTCGCAGATGTATTTGGACGACTTGGGATGTGCAGAATTAATGGCATGTGTGCCCAATGGTCAGCATGCCCCGCCGCCCGCGGATCAGGGCCCCTCTGCAGGGTACAATCTCTTTGAACTCAGAAGTCTATTTCCTTCCACTTCAGATCCCATCAGACCATGCAAATTGCCATCAACCTTTCCACACTGGTTGGAGCAGGTCTAAGTCATGATCGCCCTTATCATCAGTGAAGTCATTAAAAGTCCATCAGATCAATTGGGCTCTGACATAACATTAAAAATGTTCTCGGGTGAAATCTATTTCTCCACTCCTCTAACTGGTGTAAGTTCAGAGACTCATAATGAAATCTTGTCCCATCCGTGTCAGCTCCTCAAGTTAACAATGAATATTAAAATCTAGGTGGCAAGAGCCGGATTCATCATGGAACATCAAAATCTGAACCCGAGAGGCCACGCTACTGAGAGCTGCTGGCTTCGCATAAATAGCACATATCCAACCTGACCATGAGAGGTAAGGGCAATCTTCCTCACACGCTTCCTGGAGGCCAGGGCAACCTACCTAGGAGCCTGGAATGATCAGCTACAGAGTGGAGAAGCAAGACGATTTTCACCTGAGCTAGTCACTGCGTTACAAGCAAGCCACTCCACATTTCCTCTCCACTCTTTTCAAAGCAGGCTGCATCTCTGCTTTTCCTAGAAATTGGACAAAATGTTTTCCCCAAACAATGTCTTCTTGGCTTCTGCACACCAGTAAAATCAATCAATGCATAAATATGCATCAGGCATTTGGCATATTTTAATTTTGTGAAAGGGCCATCTATGGACTTTCCCTTAGAGGCACCACCGGATCAGATGTTTTTGTTTTTTTTTTTCCTCCCTGAGAAATCCCTGGTGAGTTTGCTGTCTACTGAGCATTCGAGGAAGAGAGATGGAGGGAGAACCCAAAGATACTGTTTTGCTCACGTATAAGCAAATGAAAGAAAGCAATGAAGGAATGATGTTTTTTGACAGACGCAGGAGGTGCCCGATGGCTTGTTGTCAGGCTACATCTTTCTACTCTTACCCGGGAGATGTTGGACCTGCTACACCAGGGCTTCTGAACTTCTTTTATACTTGACCCACAGTAAGAAACACGTATGATATTCTGATCTAGTACACATGTGACTATACTTATAAAGAAACTATTTAAAAATATGACTTCCGGTTCTACATCCACGAAACTCAGATCTATTCTATTCTATTTGCTTTAAACGCTGGTCATAACCCACAAAATTGATTGGACTAATGGAACAGGTCTTGATTCACGAGGCAAAGAACAGTGCTCTATCCTAAAGTACACAAACTGTCCAACCCCAAACCCACAGGTATTCTGTGTTCTAGCATAATTACCGTCTTACATACTGATTAACAATGGGGGAGTCACTTATGAAGTATCTGTTACACCAGGATGTGGAAACACTGGTGTGGACCCCCAAACACGTCTTCAGCTAAGGCAGTGGTAGTTCCTATTATTCACTATTTATGGTTTGTTTGGGGAATTTTGTTCCTTCTTTTTACCTGCCTCCTTCCTTCCACCCCCTCCCCCCCCCCCTCCTCCCTCCAGCCTTCCAACTCACGCTGGGTCTCCATGACAAAAACTGACACACAGAGTTAATTGTCAGAAGGTTTCCAAGTATCCAGATGCTTTGGCCTCCCGTCCTTGACTCAATGGCAGCCCCCGCCCACCCCCCCACCCCAACTTCAGTCCCTTCTGATGCAGATGTTTTGGCGTCTTTCAGAGAACGCCTCAGGTAGGGGAATTCGGATGATGTTTCTTGAGCTCAAGCTGCACACATATTGTCCATTATTTATCTAATACAGAAAATCAGTTCCCATCAAAATGCAATTCTAGAGGGAAATTTCTCATTGCCTGGAAGGTTAGGTTCTGGAAACTTGCCATAACACCATTAGGTATTGAATAGAATTTGGGATAAAGTAGGTACGTCTTGGAAACCAGCCAAAAGATTTAGTTAGTTATTTATTATTGCAAAGAGACGCCTTTGTGGGGATAGTCCGGCAATGAGGGAGACTTTCTAATGAGCTTCCCAAAGAGGTTATTTTCGAGCTGAAACTAAAATGTAATAACTTCGAAATAGTAATCAATATTCGCATATCTGGTTCACACATTTGACTTTTCTTTCTTTCTTCATATAAGATGAAATGCTCAAACCTCATCACGGATATGACCTCCACAGGAAATTCAGTGGGAAACTACTTGAAACTCTGTGTTGCCAAAACAAATTGATGATGAATTTTTCAGCTCAGGCCTCGGATAGAATTACAGAGTGTATTAGCAAGAGAAACAAAAGAGGTGATTACAATATGATTCAACAGAAGATAATAAAAAAGAAGAGGAAAGTCAACTGAACCGTGCTATTGAACCTCGAGAGGATGGGAAACTGCTGTTTCTATAAACCCTCAGAAAGTTTTAAAGTCAAGAATGAATAGGGGGTTGGATTAAGTTAAAGACTTGCCTTAACTGTACTCTTTGAACATTAAGAATATGGATATTTTAAACTACAGAACATTTTCCTGGTTTCACCCAAGAAGAATGATGGGTTATTAAAAACCCTTAAGATTATTGGCTGTCCCTGAGATTTGCAAGGCAATAAGGAATAAATTGATGTAAGTGATAAGAAAAATCATTCCCCCCTCCTTTTTCATTATTAATGACCAAATATTATTAAATCAATAATTTTGGTGATGATCCGAACAGGTTATTAAATATCATGAATTATTAACCTAAAAGTTGATCAGAGCTATGAAAATAATTCAAGTTAATGGGAATCTCTGGATTTCTAATGAAATACCCAGTCATTGACAAAACATCTCTGTTCAGATTTTTGGAACATGAAGAAGCAGAGACCACAGATGTCCTTAAGGAAAGGAACAACATTCCTCGCTGAATTACAGGAAATTAAAAAACCAGATATCCACGATCAAAACAATAGCTTAAATAGACCGAGTAAAAGGTGCCAATGGCTATAGGGTATTCATCACCTCCCCCCATCTCCCTCCCAATTAATATTCCACCAATGGTTTCAGGAACCTCAGAAAAATTGGGAAACAGCCATGGGTGTGCCTCTGGCGAGGAGGGGTTGGGCATAAAGCAATTAGTTGGTGGCTCTTGGCCAGCAGCACTATTACTCTGCCTTAAGCAAGGTGTGCGTGCAAGAGTACTTTGTCCGGAGGTTAGACAGTAAAAGACACTGGAATCTGATTTAATTTAGAAAGGACCAGGGGATGGGAGAGAACGGTTGGGTGTAGGGGTCCCAAGCAGGCCAAAAGGGTTGATGGGCTTTGACCCTTCCCTGAGATCCCAGCTGTTGTCCCTGGGAACGCTGACACAAACCAACCTCGGATCCTGGTTGTCAGAGAGGCTGAAGGCAAACAGATGCCCCTCGCTCTCTCTTTGCATAGCTTCTGCGCTGCAGGCTTCCTGCTTACACAGGACCCTGCCAGAAAGCATTATCCTGTGGTAGAATCTCCCAGTATTAAAGGAAGTGACTCTATGACTGAAGAGTTTAATGACATGTTCTTTTTTTTTTTTTTTTTTTAACCATTTAATGCAATGGGAGACCTGGATGCTAAAGGGGGAAAGAAAGCCAGAGCCAACAAGGGATTCGGACTTGTGCAAAACCAGACAGGCAGGGCAGGACCTGGGCAGTGGCCTGCGAAACAGGTGTGCGGAGGAGCGCCCTTTTCTAGAAAGGAAGCAGGGAGTGCGTCTGAGACGGCTTGCAAAGGGGTTAAGAGGCCGGGCCCCAGGATCAGAGTGCACAGGTCATGTACTATCTGTGGGCCCTCAAACAAGTTACCCGATGTCGGTGAGTCTCCAAGGTTAACAGTAATGACATGATTCCACCCACAGTTGTGGGCTGGATCCGAATAGCCGCATTTCCAAAAGCCAGCGCTCTGCGGGGCCTTAGCCCAGTGCCAGGCACCTCGTGTTCATTCACTCAGCAAACACTGAATGGGTCCCTTCTAGGTCCCCTCCCCAGGTCTTGCCATTGGAGCCTTGCTACCATGAACTTTACAGGCTAGTCCAGGGAAATGACAACACACACACACACAAGAACGTGCACGATGTTTTCAGACAGCAGTCAGCACTGTTAATATACAAGAAAACATGCAGTTGTGAGAGCAAGTTTCTTTCAGATATGAAAGACGAGGGAAGGTCTCCCGCGGGAGGTCAAGTCTAAGATGGAGCTTGGAGGCTGGGTAGCTGTTGGAACAAGGAAAGGGGTAGAACACTATTCTCAGATGCAAGATGTGCCGAAGTGAAGGCTCTCTATAAGCATCAGACAAGGATGATAACAACGACAGCTGTGATTTGTGTTATCAGATCGGGAGAAGGGGCATTCAAGAGCAGCTCTATGGAAAACGTGCCCCTGGAGAAGCAGCTGGGTCTTTCGTACCTTGCCCTGACTCGGGGGTGCTGCCGGGTGGGTCCTCTCTCCTCTGGCTGGTGTTTAGGCAAAAAGCATCATCTCATTACTGCTCAGACTTACTGGGGTGGGGGTTGTCACCCACTGGCTCCCGAGACTAGATGGCATTGGAGGTGGTCCAAGCACACAGCAAAGGCTCATTGGCAGCTAAATCATGCTAAGACATAACAGTAAGTAAATATGCCCAGAGAGGGAATTTTAACAATCCAAGGACACAGAAAAGCCACAGCGCTGGCCTCCGAACTGCATTCCTCATATATCTAACCCATGTTCTTATGCTATAGGATAAACTAAATAAATCAAAGACTCTGGGGAAACATCAGGAATAAGCCTGCCATAAATTCCGTTAAACTTACTTGTCAGTGCCTTGCCTGGAAACTTCACTTCTTTTTGGAAATTAAAAAAAAACATTATTGAATGCTGTGGAGATATGGCAGGAACTGAGAAGGAAATTCTCCCTGGAGTTTCTACCTAATTTCTGAGGAGGTTAAATAATTGAAGACAACTCCGTTTGGTCGAGATTTGTCACATGTTGGACTCAGACGGGATAAAAGAACTTTCTTCTCTACATGTTAAACATTTACAGTTTTGTGCAGCTGCTCATCTTGGTCTGCTTGAGCCGTTGAATTAGTCATTTCTAGCACAGCTCACAAAGCACACACTAAATAAATATTAGCTGAATGAATGAAGGATGAATGAAATGGCTTGAAATTCTGTGAATTTGTTACATATGGGAACTGTATTTCTGAGTGCTTTCTATGTGCTAAATGTTTTCCACAGATTATCTAATTTACTACCGAGGATGGAGGTTTGACTACATTTTGTAGATAGATGAGCTGAGTCTGAGCAAGGCTCAAGCCGTCGACCGATATTTATTAGGCACCGGCAATGTGTCAGGCACCCACAGCTAGTAAGTAGCTATTTCGTCTGCCTGACTCCAGATTCTGTGCTCTTTACCACCACGCTCTGCTGGTTCTGCAGGGAGGGTGCTGGGAGCTGAGTTTACCACTAACACTGATGTAGTTTCCCACTGAGTCCCAGGGACATCCGTGTCAGGGGAACACAGGAAAATGCAGGCGTCTCCCATCACCAGATGCATCACACGTCCACCTGTCCACGTGTGTGCATCTAAAAGAGCCACACTATTCGTGGTCAGACCTATGCTTTTCATTAAATCTAACAAGCATTTTCATTACAACGTGCAGGCCAACTTTTAGAGCAACGATTTTCCATCTGGTAGCCAGACATTAGGACACATTTTAAGCAACTAACTGGACACACTGCATGGATCCCTTGGGCCAGATTGAAACTGGAAATAGAACAAGTGTGATCGGGGAGTCTTGAGGCAGCATTTCTGGGCTGAGAGATAAGGGCCAGGGGGGACGGGAGGCTGTCCCACTCTCTCTGCTTGCTCAGGGAATCGGAGCTGCTGATGACAGTCATGTGGGTATCATATCAGGCCCAAGCTCAGGCACCTCAACTTGTTCCTTGACAGGTTGGGCAGCATCCTTTTATTTTTATTGGGAAAATTACAGGACCAGCCTTGGAGAATAAAATACAGCAAGAGAATTCTTACTGCCTCAGATGGTCATCCGAGTGGGTTTAAATCAATGGTTTTCAATCAAGGGGAATTTTGTCCCTCTTCTCCCCACCACCCCCTCCCCAGGGACATCTGGCCGTGTCTGGAAACATTTGGATTGCTACAGCTGGGAGATGCTGCCAGCATCTAGGGCGTCTACAATTATACACCCTAGAGTACCTAAGATGGCCCCCCTCCCTCCCAAGTTATATGGCCCCAAATGCCATGGTGTGAGATTAGGAAAACCTGGTAAGGTTTCCTTTGCTTGGTAAGGACCATGGTCTTGCTCGGATGACACAAACCGTTGGAGCTATTTGTTGAGTGATCATTCCAGGCCCACCTTTTGGCTAACTATCATTCATTATCACTTAAATCTCACATGAAGTCTCACACTGCTTTTGTTTTACAGGGGAAGGACAACCAAGGCTCTGAGATCTCACGGAACTTGCCCAAGGTCACAGACCAAGAATGTGGGGACACTGGGGTTCAAACGCAGCACTTCCTGAGCCCGGGACTCTCAGACACTGGCCCACGCTGCCTGGCTGTGCCGCCGCTGACAGGTCTGCGGGGCCGCCCAGGCTGGACTCCGAAGACCTTCCCCGGCCAGGCCCGCTCAAAGACGGCACGGGCGGATGAAGACTCGGGGTCCTCTGCCACGGGGCTGTCCACCACAGCCCTGGAAACTGCTCTTCCTCCTTTGCACTTCCTTTCCTGCCTGCCCCTCCCACGTTGTCACAGTGGACAGCGGTCCTCAACCCGGGCGACTTGGGCTCTCACGGGACATTTCTGATGCCCAGTGGGGAGAGGCCAGGGATGTTGCTCAAGATTTTATAAGGTGCAGGATGACCCCCACAATAAAGCAACCAATGGCCCCCAATGTCAACAGTGTGAGGCTGAGGCTGTGAAGCCCTGGGGTAGAAGCAGCGTGGAAAACCAGGCCTTAGGGAGCAAGCCCACTTTCTATAGAGTGGGAATTGGCGGTTGTTTCATTGTGCTGCCCTCTCCTCTACTCACCTCACTTCAGATGATAGCTCTGATCTTGTTCAGGGATTCCCCAATCAGAGCCCACGTAATTCTGACTAGGTCCCTCCCAGCTCCGGGATGGCATGTTCTGGACTAATCAGAGCATCCTGTTTCTCTGGCATAAGTGAAGGGTTGGGCCTGACAGCAGCACAGCCAATCACATGTCATGAGACATTGATGGAAACTTCTGAGAGAGACCAGATCCTCGAGTCTGGGCTTACTCCTAAGAGAATACAAAGCTGGGACTCCTAATGGCCACCTGGTCACCATGAGGAGAGAGACTGCCTCAGGATGGAGAAAACATGGCAGGAGCAAGTGAGAGAAATTTATAGAGAGAAAACAAGCCTCTGTGATATAATTTGAGGCCTTGAACTAGCCATACCTGAAGCTGGTTTATCCTGGGCTTTTGGTTTACACGAGCCAGTACCTTGCCTAATTACTTAAGCCATCATGGGTTGCATTTTCTGCCTCCCCCAAGGCCTGACCGACAGCCTTCACTTTGAGATAATGACAACACAAATAACTGTCCTTGAAAAACAAAAGTAAAATAAGAGATATCTGCAAATTCCTTTGCATTCTCTGCAAGGGATTGCATAAGGCAATATGAAAATCTAGGGAATATTCTGGAAGGCAGAATTTTCCTGACACCAGGACATCTAACTGAACAGCCACCGGCTATTCATAACACGAGAAAAAGCTGGCAGCTCTGATTTCTGGAAGTCAGGTACAGAGAGCTGTAGGTTTCATCTATCTTGTCAAGAGCCGAGGTGTTCTGGGAGAGCTGCAGCATTCTTGACGCCTGTTATAATGACATCCATAATGCAGACACTCATGTCAGCTCACGGCCGACTCGTGTGCAAAGTTAGCGAGGGGACGACAGGCAGGTTGCCTAGTGTGGTCGGGACAAAGGCCCCCCCACATGTACTCCTGGGTCAGTTTGGGCATGGTCCTGGGAGTCGCCTGAAGGATCTTCTAGAAGGGGAACATTCTAACATGCACGACGTCTGATACCTGCGTACTGAACCTTCACCGGGGCGGAGTCTAGCAGACGCCGTTTGGGGTTGACCGATGATTCCCAAAGTGTGGTTCACAGACCAGAAGTGGCAAGCAAGACGTTTTTAGAGGGTCCTTGGGCAAATATATTGGAAGTCTTAATAGTTATGACATTGTTGTTGATGAAAGTGGAAATTAAAACATACTAACATATCAAACATGGGATTTAGTAACTTTCATTGCTTAGCACAGGGGTGAGCAAATGTTTTCTGTAAAGTACTAGAGAGCAGGAGTTTGCAGATTTGTGGGTCAGGCAATGTCTATTGTTGTGGCGTGGAAGCATCCATGGGCAGTACAGTAAGGAGTGCGCTTGGCTGTGTGTCGGTAAAACTTCACACACACAGGTGGAGGGCCAAATTTGGCCAGAGGGCTGTAATTTGTTCATCCCTGGCTCAATAGGCAACTAAGTAAAAAAAAGAGAGAAAAAAATGTTAGAAATATAAATATATATTATAAAAATATAATTTGTTAATTCCTGGCTCAATAGGCAACTAAGTAAAAAGAGAGAAAAAAATGTTAAAAATATATACCATAAAAAATGGTCAAAAGTATTACCGTGATATGGTAAAAATCATGGAGTAGGCTGGAGGCAGGTGAAGTCTGTATTGGATCCTATGCTGTCAGTGTTATTCGGGATGCTGATGAGAAATCATTTAATTACTCTTTTATTTGGCAGGTGTTATGTGAGTGTTCATATGTGTCAGAACTCTGTACAAAACACTGATTTCAACTGTGAGCGAGGGACGCTCTGTCCCTGACTCATTTTGCTGAGAGTTGTGGAAGAAATAGTTATTGAGAGCAGAATGCGGAAGGCTTTTCTGAGGACGTATAAGCAAATACCTAAAGGATGAGAAGAAACCAGCCTTGAGGAAGGCCAAGGGACCAGCATCCTGGAGAAGAGGGGAAAGCATGTGCGAAGGTCCTGGGGTACATGGGCTGCTACCATGTGGCTGGAGCCCACAGGGAGAGTGCAGGAGAGCAGCGCTGTCACATTGGAAATCGCAGAAGGGCTTTAAGCGGAAGAGGGTCTTGAGCTCATGTCTACGCTACAATACTCTCACTTCTTTGTGGCAGGGACTAGGGGGCGGAAATAACCAGGGAGGGTCTTTAATCCAAAACCACAGCAACACAAGCGGCAACAGCCTCCAGGCCTGGGTGTGAGCTCACTGCCTCAGATCTGTGCTGCTCACTCAGAGGCGCCCCCACGAGCCCCCGATGGGAGGGCGTGTTGTTCCCATCTTACAAAAGTGGAGACTGATGACCTGACAGGCGCACCAGTAAGACGGCGGGGCTCCCACAGCGCGCCAGCACCAGGGCCAGGATGCCGCTCAGGCCTGCATGATCCCGAGGGTCACGGGCTTACCTAGAATTTCAGGGGGTGGCTGCCTGTAGCCCAAGGGCCAAATGTGCCCCACTATCGGTTTTGTAAATAAAGTTTTATTGGAAAACAGCCGTGACGACTTGCTTTCTGGCTCAGTGATTGCTACGGAGACCACAGGATCTGCACAGCCAAAAATATGTATTATCTGGTTCTTTACGGAAAAAAGTTTTCTAAGCTCTGGTCTAGGCTGTACCAACATGAAGTTCTTTCCTGCCAATTAGAATGTCTAAAATGAACACGCCATGACTAAGGCACTCGATCGTCAGTCACAATGTCCCAGAATGTCATTTCCACCGTGGCTTCTCAGATCCTTCTCCCACTCTGTGTTCTCACGCAGTGGTTTATTTTTTTTTACCGAGGACTTAAAAATGATTTTAAAAATACAGCCATCTAAAAATTACAGCCGAGAGAGAAATGTTTCAGGAGGCACTAATGACACGCACGTGGCAGTCAGCATCATCCAAGGGAATAGCCTGCCCTTCTCCCGTGGCTAGCGTCTGTTCCCCAGGTAGTGCCTGTTTGTCAGGCTGTCCTGAGGGGAAATAGACTAGCAACCCCACACGCTCGCTCTGTCAGGCAGATCAGATCAACAACCAGCCCAGGGAGACTCAGGTTGACAGATGCACCGCCATCTGTTAGGTGGGGTGGAGGTAGCAGGTGCCTCCTGGCTTTGCCTTGTGGCCGAAGCTTCCATTGATGCTTGACTCAGTTTACACATCAACACAATGGATGTGACACGGTAGCTAGGTTGCCTTCCCCTTCGACAGAGGTCCTCTGTATGGAGTTGGAGCTGACGTCACACGAGGCCCTCCCTTGGTGAACCAACAGAAGCGCGGTGCTTAGCACGCCCTTTGGCCCTCTGGGCTCCGGTCTGACCAAGGGCTTTACCCACACCAGGTAGAAATGCCACGTTTACAGCAACAATGCTTCGTTTCCTCCTGGAAAGGAAGTCGTGATGTTTTTGTTTTTTTTCAAAAATCCAAATTCAGGGTGGGGTGGGGAAAAAAAAATCCAAGTTCAGGGAATGGATGGATCTTCCAATGAATGTGATTGCTTTGCACCTAAGATAGAATTCCATGGCAGTACTTAATGAGAATAACCAGGAGATACATGGATGATGTAAGTGGTAGGCCAACTTTTAAAAAATAGTTTAAACTACCTTTGAACAAAGCCACTGAAATCTGCAGCTTTGCTTTCAGCTTGCCCGGCATTCCACGCCAGATACACTGAGAAGGGGTCAGGAACTTCAGAGAGATGCCTGGTGATGACAAGACTCCTTTCAGGGGACCGTGTCTTGCAAGGCTCAGCAAATCGGCGTGTCCCTAATCAATGCTGCCACTATATGAGCACTACTGTTCTTCCTCTAAATCAACTCGCTTCTTAAATAAATGTATCTGAACGGTAAGTTTTACATCAGGACTGACAGTGAAAATCTGGCGATAATAGCTACAAAATTGCCTGTTTGCTTCGGCCCTCATTTTATAGGAACATGATGCATTAAAATAATACATGAGAATTAAGTTCTTAAGAAGTTTATCCGTGTACCATTTCAAATGCCACTGTGTTCTCTCAGGGATCCACATACCTTCCGAAATACTCTCCTGAGGGAATATAAAAACTCACACATGTAAACATTTTATTTGATATGGTAAGCATTTCATTTGCATTAAATATTAAGTAGGATCAAGTGTGTGCGTGTGTTTTGTTCTATGAAAACACGACACATTTCAAACAAGCCAGCAAACAGAGGGTGGGGCGGCGCCGTAGAGGGGTCCACGCTGCGTGGCGGCGGAGCGTGCAAACACAGCATCAGTGACTTATCGCCGCAGCCCAAGGCTCGCTCTACAAAGCCTTTGTTTGCTCTGCAAATCCAAGGCAAAATAATTGCCACCGGTTATCTTAAGATGCTGAGGAAGCCACCTAATGCGCACCTGTGCTTGTGGGCTTGGCTCCCTCGGAAGTAAGCTACTCTCAGGCATTCCGGCAGGTAGGGAAAGGGGGGCACCTTAGAGGGGTTGTGCGTTCCATCCCAGCCAAAGCGCATGGCCACACCCCGCTGCCTAGAGCCTTTCCGTTGGAAGGAACTCCTCATTCCGTGCCACGGCCTTCAAATGCCTGCATACCTGTTCTCGATGGCTTCACCCTGCCTCCTTGCACACCATTCCCTAACCCAGACAGGGTGGCCTTCTCCAGGCTGCTGAGTTCCCCACACCTTCCTCCACAGGGCCGGCGCACCTGCTGCCCCCATTTCCCAGAAGGCTCTCTCTCTCTTTGGTCCTTATCTGGATAGCTTTTCTCACACTTTGGGACTCATCTGAAACGTCACTGCATCAGAGAGTTCTCAGATGGCCCTGCACCCCATGACAGGGCAGGTTCTCTTTGTAGCTTTCATTACTGCCTGAAAAGCTATGCATTTGCTTACACAGCTGACGTCACTGTCCCCACCTCGGCTGTTGGCTCCTTAAGGGCAAAGCTTCCCTCAGTCACTCAGTGTAGAGGCATGGCACCCCGCTGTGTCTTCAAGGACATTTCTTTAAAATATATGTATTTTTCACTTCGGACACAATTATGACATTTTCAGACCCACAGTGTGCTCTGTAACGTAACTACAAGACGACCTAATGACATCTATATTCAACTGCGCGTGTGCGTTTGGGCTTTCTGGAGTCTGTATACAGACTGCCTTCAGACCAAGCCCTTCCGGACGATTTGTGTTTTTATAATTTGCCTGTTACTATTCGCATGTGAAAAAGTTATCTGGGCTATTACATAAAAGACTTGTTTAACCTTATAAAGTTGAATAACAGCCACTGAATTTCAGGAAGAATTAAGGGGAAAGCTTATATAAAATGCCAGATCCAAGTAAACTTCACATTGGCCAACAGCAGCATGTAGCGTACGGATGTTATTTTGGATTTCAGTGATGCTTCACACTCCCAAATTACATTTTAAGTACCTGATATAATTTGTAAAAAAAATAAAAAATGCATTTATTTTTAATGTTTCTTTAAATATAACACAAGGCTTATATTTAAAATGTCAAAAAAAAAAAAAAAAAAGGCCTCGGTGCCGAGCACCATACCTGGCATATAACAGAGGCTCCAGAAGGATGTGCTGCCTAAATGAATGGATGAGGACTGGCCTTCCAAACCTGGGAAAAATCCAGATGCATTGCTTCCCATTACGGTACAAAACGTATATTCCCTTTTCAACTTATTTGCCTACCTGGAAAGTTAAAGGACTCTCTTTAAAAAAAAATCCCACCATGCATCTGTCACTACAGGGTTAAACAAGCTCCCTTAACGTGTTTTTTTCTCAGTGTGGGCTTTGCTTGGGTCCTGCAGAGGTGCCACGTATGTTTTATGAGCTAACATTTGTTTTAGACACTTTGGCCCATTGGACACGATCTCGTAAGCCTGAACTCTCAGCTGACATGCTGTTGAACATAATGGGGAGATTTAGAAAGGTATCTCCGAGGAGTGGAGTGGATTGCTGAGTGCCAGGGGCGAGGAGCAGGAGGCCGAGATGAGCTACGGGAAGCTTCACGCTGCTCTCGCCAGCAGGCACGGAGCTGTGGCTGTGACGTGCAGCCACAGGGCCCTCTCCCCGGCCAGGTGAGGATGCACAGCCACCTAACTGCTGTCCTGGGAACTCGGGGCTCCCAGTAAACCTGGAAGCTGGAGAGCAGCATTTCCCAAACAGAGCTGGAGACTCTGGCCTAAGTGAGTGGCAGAGGGAGAGTCTCTGAGTCGCTGTGGGGTGCTCTGGGGGCACTCCACAGGCCTCGGCAATTCCAGAACACTCTCTTCTTCTGCCAGGGTCTTCAATTAATTATGGAATCTAAGTTGTTGCTGGGCATTAATCAGACACTGGAAAAACGCCACAGCTCAATCTATAGTGGAATTCACATGGGGCAAAGGGAAGGTTTCGAAGATTTCTGAAAGCTGTAAAATCTCCATTTAGATAGAAATCTTTAAAAAATTTATTCAGTTATTCATTTGTACATTGGGGGCAAAACTGTCAATTCTGCGGAACAAAGGCACCTACAACCTGACATTTAAAACCCGTGGAGAGTTCAGAGCAGTGGGTTGAAGGGTTAAAGTTGGAATCCTCAATTCCATTCAAATCAAACACTCACTGGCTGCCAAGTCTTTGCTAGCGCTCTAAGGACAGAAATGAACGGGGTCCTCGGATATTTCCATCAGAGAGAGCAACAACAGGATTAGTAATTGTGGTTTCTGCGGTGCTGGCGACTGTCTGTCCACCCCCAGAGACTGGAAACTCCACGAGGGCAGAGGCATACTTGCCCGTTCCCTGCTGAACTCTCTGAGCTGAACACCGTGCCTGGCACATAGTTTCCAATACAGACTTTAGATGAATCAAAGTAAGTTGCGGGGAAGGGAGTGGGTGGAGGTAGAAGAGGGGACAGGGGAGATGAATGCCAATGGAAAAAAACTGCAATAAAAAATCATTTAAAAAATAAATAAAAAAAGAAATGAGTCAGAGTAAGCCCCAGTACCTGCCCGCGCAAAGCTCCCTGTCCAGTAGGCAATACCTAAGAAAACAAAGGGACAGTAATGGATGATGAGACCTCTGGCAGAACTACGTCCTTGATATCATGAGACAAAAGGGCAGGGAGGGGACCAGATTTACTGGACCAGATGGGGTCCTGGATGTTTCCAAGAGGGGATGAAGTCTAAGTGAATTTTACAAGGTAAAGCCAGACAGAGAAAACAGCTTGGGAAAGGCCTGGGAAAGAAAGGTATAATGTTCCTTTCCCTGGAGTCTTAGTCCAAAAATTACCGAGGTGGCCTATTATCAAAACAGCCAAGCCAATTGCCAAAGAGATCCAGCTTTCCTCAGGTGCCTCTCGCCAGAAGGTAAGCAGCCAACCCTGTGACAATGTGTTACCGCCATTTTAGCTCCCTGCCAATCATCAAATCAATAGACTGACTTTTTTCCTCTAAATAGACGGCCAAAATGTTAAAATATGCATGCGAAAATAAAAAAGAGAAAGCTCTCCCCAAAAGCTTTATTGAGCGCTGTAAGTACTTGCAAGTATCAGTTCCAGAACCTTCTTTTATAAAGGACCCAAGTCAGAAGCTCATTATGAATCAGGCTACACAATCAGTGGAGGGAGGGGTACCAATGCCGTAATTAAAACTTCAATCTACAATCTTTAAAAAGCTTGTCAATAGCTGGAGACTGAGGGCTTGCCTCAAGAAGGCGAGGCTCTGGGGGCCAAGGGTCAGACAAAGGCACCGGTGACTCGGGTCAGGATGTGTGATTCGTAGAGGGCTGAAGAGACTTCATAAGCAGCTCTCTGTGCTTAGGACACTACCCTCAAATAGGACCCGTGCAGGTGTGGCCTTGGGAGGTAAAGATTCCCTAGGAAACATCCCGTAGAGTAGCCACTGTTTACCCGGAAGAACATCTGACCCTGGTCAGAAGAGCTTCCCTTTTCCAACTGAGCTCAATTCTTCTCCCCATTCATGTGAAGCTGTTTCTCAGAAAAGGACATGAGGCTGAGCCCACGGGAGGATCAGCTGTCACGAGTCCGAGCCCTACCGATGCCCATGTGCTTTGTCTCCTTTCTTCATATACACTCAGGAGTCTTCCCTGGCCATCCTCGCCAGGACTGACCCTCCTCCTTGACCCCTGACCCTTTCTCTACCATCTTCTCGCATTGCTTGCTCCTTAGCATCCACCACCTAACATACTGTATGTTTTATATATTTATCTTTCCTTTCTTTCTCCCTGACTCGAAGTGAATATGCTTGGGCAGGGATGTTTCATTATTTGGTCCACTGCTATGCCCACCGCTTCTGGAAAGAGGACTGGTGTAACATCAGCACTGATGCAGGCACCCCTCACTTTGCATGACATTTCACGACCACGGAACTGTGCCAAGTGTAGATGTTTCCAACGTGAGTTTCAGTTAACACACACACACACAGTTTTAGTTAACATAAGACCATGAGATGCCCGTAAATAATTGTTTGGGTGAACAGGTGGTCCTACTTGATGGTCCAGGTGCCCAGGGGCCCTTCGCTGTTTGCCCTACACATGGTACATTGTTCCTGGCAGGACACCCCTTCACAACCATATACGAGGGACCAGTGTGTGGGACATACTTGGGGATAATCTATTCAGACCATGCTTTACATTTCTAAGAACACCCCCCTTGAAGCCCTAACAAATTCCACCTTAACCCTAAACAACAGGACTGAGAGTAGACCACCCAGAGAGAGCCAAACCTTTGGTAAGGAGAGGTCCAAGAACTTGAACAGAAAGGTGGGGATTTTGAGAGATGGAATGGCTAAGGGAAGGAACTAAAGATCTGCAAGGTGGGGGCCATGGGGAGAAACCGGGCTCTACATGCCACAACACCCCGTTCAATACACCCTCTGTTCCCTGGTCTATGTCTCCTCGCCACATATTTTGGTACCCTCGTGAGTCCTTATTGCCTACATTCCTTCTAAGTGGGTTACTCTTCCTTAAGATCCGAAGAACCTTGATCGAGATAAGCAGCAGGCACCTGCCACTGCCCGACCATGACAGAGATACCAAGAGACTAGAAGACATGGTTACCTGCAAAGGTACTGATGCCAGACTGAAAAGCCAGGACAAGGATGAGCTAGCAAACAGTATCACGGACTGAATGTGGTCCCCAAAGTTCATAGATGTGTACCTGGAGATGGGGTCTTTGGGAGGTGACTAAGTCACGAGGGTGGAGCCCTAGTGGTGACATCGGTGCCCTATGGGAAGAGGCCACAGGGGCTAGCTCACCCTCTTTCCACCATGTGAAGTAGAATAAGTTGTCCTCTGCAACCCAGAAGAGAGCTTCCACCAGAACCTGACCATAATGGCACCGTGAACTTGGACTTAAACAGCCTCCAAAACTAAAAGAAATAAATGCCTGCTGTTGATAAGCCAATCTGTCCATGGTAATTTGTTGCAGCAGCTTATACTGACCAAGACTCATGCTTAGGCCACATGCAAAATGACCCAAGGACTTTGGAGATACCCTGGCCAGGTTCATTCTAGCCAGAGAGAATGCTGATGGGCCCTCGTGAAGGTCTGCATGGACTCTGGTTCAAGGCCTATAGCAGGGGTACCTGAATCTTGACCAAGACCAGTTCATTCTCACACTGGGAATCACTCGGGCTAGCCAGGGAGAATTTAAGGAGCCCTAACTTTACATGACTTTGTAGCTAATTAACCTTTCTGTCCCTGAATCCTGGGGGACACAATGATTAAAAACATGAGCTCTGGACCACATGGGTTTAAATCTGAGCTTTGCCACTTACCATGGGGAAGCCCTTGCCCTGTTCCAGGTGTCCCCATTTCCTTATCTATAAAATGGGACTAATAAAGTAACACCTAATGTGTAACATGTACAAAGTACCCGACACGGGGTCTGGCCCACAGAGTAAATGACAGCACTGGACACGCAGGTTTGTCTTACTTTAGAAACCAAGGCATGCCACTGTCCAGTCACTCCTAGACCCGTTTCCCCCATGTTCTCCGCCGACAGACTGCGCCACACTTGTCCGTGACAAGTGGGACTTGTAACTAATGGTGACAGACCCGCTGTGATCCGGGACAGGGCTAAATTCTTCAGACATATAATAAAGTAGGTATTATTATCCCGTTGTAAAGGGAAGCAAACTGAGAGGCAGAGGGCTGCCACAGCTTTCACTAGGTCTAAAAATCTAGTAAATAGTAATTAGTGTTTATAGCAGGAAAAACTAGCAATTTCCTACCTCAATAAATTGCTTTTGCAAAAGTTAAATGTAAGTGCAAGCCCTGCTTTTTGTCTTCATCAAAGGTATTTGCTGAAGAAAAGTATGAATGGAGTTTGACTTGTGATTTTAAAATAGAGAATAGGTGTTTACTAGGTGAAGGAAGTTAGACAAAAGAATGAGTGAATAAAAAAAGAGATCAATAAAATAAAAATTTAAGCATGAAATTAAGAGTTAGTCTTGCTCAGAAATGCTTACCTATAATCAGGAGGCAGGCACCACACTAACCAAACAGGTAGAGGTTTAGTCATCAAAAGTATTCTCTATGTGGACAGCAGCACCACTCACTTTTTAGCTAATGATATATGAGGTCTGCCCGGAGAAAGTCTAGCCATTGTCAATATAAGAATGGTTTGCATGACATCGATGTAACCCAGCAGCCAAGGAGAG
Organism: Macrotus californicus; assembly: GCA_007922815.1. Taxonomy (NCBI): domain Eukaryota; kingdom Metazoa; phylum Chordata; class Mammalia; order Chiroptera; family Phyllostomidae; genus Macrotus; species Macrotus californicus. The sequence continues at coordinate 59,216 of VMDR010001220.1, forward strand.
TGGACTGGAATGTGCATGCATGAACAATGACGACTTCACTGTACTAGTCAGTGGGGGCGGTAGACGCTGTTGAGTGAGCATGTGCACTGTGTGGCCATCACATTCAAAATGACTGAGAGAGCAGAACAACGAATCTGCATCAAATTTTGTGTTAAGCTTGAACATTTCTCCATGGAAACTATTCAGATGATTCAGAAGCTCACAGCTATGGGCTACTTGTGATTGGCAGCTTCATTACGACAACGCGCCCACTCATGCATGGCGTCTTGTGCAGAGTTTTTTGGCGAAACATCAAACCACCCAGGTGACTCAGCCCCCTCTACAGCCCAGATTTGGGGCTCTGCGACTTCTGACTTTTCCTCAAACTAAAATCACCTTTGAAAGGGAAGAGATTTCAGACCATCATGAGATTCAGGAACATACGACGGGGCAGCTGATGGCAACTGGGAGAACTGTGTGAGGTCCCAAGGTGTCTACTTTGAAGGGGACTGAGGCGTCATTGTCCTGTGTACAATATTCCTGGTGCCTTGTATTGTCTTCAGTAAATGTCTTTATTTTTCATTTTACGTGGTTGGATACTTTCTGAACAGACCTCGTATTCTTAAACTGCATCTCAACTCAACTAGTGAATAATCAGGAAAATATTAGTGGAGAAGAAAAAAAATAACTAATTCCACTTGAATGTCCAAATTGCCTTAAACACTCTTTAATATAATACAATTCCAGCACAAAAATGATTTTAAGAGTTCTTTGCAATTCGTCATAAAGCACTGTAACCAATATATAAACACTTGTTCATGATTCCAAGGCCTGAAACCAACCAGAATGACAGAAAGAAACATCTTTAGAGTAACTGCTGTATATCCCACCATACTTTGCTCTCCCTGAATTGTAAGATTTTCGTAGTTATGGAGGTGAAATTATTACTTAGGATACATTTGATTAATGTTTATTCTGTGGCAGGCATTATGAAAAACACCTTATGTATATTATCTTATTTAATTTTTAATAATATTTTATTAGCTTTTTTTAAATCAGAGAAGTCTAAAGAACAAAGTAATAAGAAAGAAAGCCCATGATTTCACCTGAGGTACATCGAAAGACATCACACAGAAGAGTAGAAAGAAAAAGGGCAATAAATGCTTATGGTTAAACAATTCAGGTAGAACGGTAACAAAAGTTGTAGAAACAAAAGACCTTAAAGCTACACCCTATTCTTCTCCTTAAAGATAACCCTGAAAACTGGAGGCTTTTAAATGATCCTTCCAGTAACAGAAAGCAACAAGACTGCATGCTCTCTCATTTGATGTTAGTCTTCATAACGACCCTACGGAGCGAGCCCTGTTGTGTCTGATTTGCGGATGAGGAAGCTGACTCTTCGGTCAGCTGAGTCATTTGACTGATGTCTCACAACCGGTAAAAGTGACAGGGACAGGCGTTTGTCTGACTTGGAAACCTGTTTGAGCTCCTCCTCAAGTAGCCCGATCACATCAGACGGTTATCTCTTGTGATGTGGGCGGCACTACAAGGAAAGCGGATGTGGTGAAGAGACCACCAGCCTTAGTCGCACGGGCCAAAACAAATCTGAGGCTGCAAAGTAACGTTTTTGCAGGCATCTTAATTTGGAGACTACACACCAGGCTGAACAACACGTTCCAGGCTAACAAATACAGATATTTCTCCACATGCGACTGGGTTGTGTCCCAATAAACCCATCACAAGTTGAAAATGCCCTAAGTTGAAAATGTATTGAATACACCTAACCTCCCAAACATCACAGCTTAGCCTAGCCATCCTTAAACGTGCTCAGAACACTCACATTACCCACAGTTGGGCAAGACCATCCAACACAAAGCCTATTTTATAATCAAGTGTTGAACATCTCATGGAATTTATTAAGAGTATCCTTTGCACACCCGCATACAGTTGAAAAAGTGCACCGAACCATCGTTAAGTCGAGGACTGTCTATAGGGCAGATGACATGTGGGGACTGTCCAAGTGAAAATGAAGCTGGTATATACATTTTGGGGTAAGCTGATGAACACAAAGGTGTGGCTGGGACTTTGAGGGGGAGCCTGTTTGATGTGTTCCTTTTACAGATGGGAGGCGAGGGAGTGGGTTGCGGTCTTCCCTCGGCCAGCGGGAAGAGTGGGGAGAATATTCTGGTTTTTGAAACCTCTTTGCTGAGGGTGTGTGTGTGTGTGTGTGTTTTTCTCCCTTAATTTCCACCACTAAGTGTCACATCTCTGGCCCGGCCTCAATCTATTCAAGAACACCCTGCTTTTGATATTCCTATCAGAGGAGAATTTAAAGTTTAGTGAAACTATCCAATACAACATTTAACAAGATTTGGCATGAACGATTTCTTAGGAATTACTGCTTTAAGTACCCAGCAGTTTCACGTAATGGGCTTTGTGCTTTCACAGATGAAAGCACAGGTTTTTCATCTCCCCCCGCCCCCCCCACATAAAATCAACTCTCTCCAAATAGATTCTTTAACATTTAGATGGCTTATCATTTCCACCTTTGTCCAGCATGCTCTTTGGAGCTGCCATTTTTGGAGAAAGGCCATTTATGCAGGAATCATCCAGGCACAGGAAGACCTTTAGAGGTTTAAAATATTAGGCAGTCCAGCCCACACAATGTTTTCCAAAAATAATGTACTTTTGCTAAAAAGGTAAAATTAACATCAAATGAAGATCTCTTAAGAAGCTCTAAAATTGAGATGACTATCAGTGGCATACAGGTACTTGATGCAATCAGCCTGCTCTACACAGGTAATTACTTTTACTACTAATGGTGCCTCCCACTCAGTGAGCGAGATAAGAGGCTCCAACCCTACTTAATCATGAGGCTTCTTCATTACTGCTCTACCACCTACTGGGTAAAACAATTCGCTCGCTCTGTTCAGTAACTCTCACAAATGAGAAAAATTTATTAACGTGTGAGCAGAACGGGACATATTTAGTCTGTACAAAGGAGATTACCTACTTGGTTTTTAAAATGCACAGATAATTCAGATACTTGTGTGATCATCTTGAATTAAGGTCTTTGTGGAAGAGTTTCATTCCCACCGTGATACAGCTGGTTTGGGTGACCTTGGCCACATCACTCCTGTCTTCTCTGGGCTTACTGTCCTGTTTGCGGACAAGGGATACGGACAATAGTATCCGCTCCCCTCTTATCAAAAGTCTGCTCTGCTCCAGGGCATGTGTGTGTGTCTACAGGGTCCCATGCTCTTTCAAATCGCACGATAAAAACCTTACAGCTATGGGAGAATGGACTTGCAGCACAATACTTGTCTCAGTAGCAGAAAATAAAAAAAAAGAGGCACCTAATAAAAATGGTAGCACCGCTTCACACACGGGAAAGCGTTCAAAACACATAAACAGTATCTGTGATAAATACAGCACTTTACCTTGAAGAAGGTTTCTGCAAGCGGGCGCCAGCAGGGTGGAAGCTGTGGGTCACTGTGGAGCGATGGGGGAGGGTTAGCTGACCTCCAGGAGAAAGCTTTTCCGAGGGAAACGGATGGGCGTGGCTCAGAATGCACCTGGCGCACTGAGGTAGCGGGTAGGGAGATGTCTGAGGGGTGTGCCTGCCTTTGTTCTCTCTACGCAGTTCAGCTGGGTGCAGTTTACTGTGCTCACCTGGTGTTTCCCACAGATGAAGTCAGGGAGACGCAGATGCAAAACCCGCATCTGTGCAACATGCATGGAGACTGAAACGAATTCCTATTTTCAAAAGAAATGCTGCCGCAGAAGGAATGGCATTCTAAAGATTAAGAAAACTACTGTCGGTTAAGCACACAGTCGGTACTCAAGAAGCGTCATTGTCCCTTGATTTCCATGGCTTACCTCCATCCACCTGGGGTCAGAGTCAACCCCAAACTCACAGTGAGGGGATTTAGAGAGGCTGCTGATGTTTTTGCTGCTCTAGATCCACAAAAATGGTACAACTCTAAAGCGGCAATTTTTAACTGCTGTGCCACAAGGATTTTTAAAACATGCCACACCTGACTATTTAGTCAGGGGCACTCACCTCTTTTCTCTTAGATTCTAAAAAGAAAAAAAAAAGGCAACAGGCAAAGCAACAATAGCTGTCTGGTGTGACTGAATCAAAATTATATTTATTTTTTTGTCAGATTGGCAAAAAATATATCTTCTTGGCGTGCCACAGAATGTTAATGATTAGTCTCCGTGTGCCAGGAGAAGGGAGAGGTGGGACATCGCTGCTCTAATGCGTCCCCTACAATGTTAACAGATGACTCCATTCATTGGTTAAATGTTTCCACTTGCACCTCTGTCCTTGCCTACAACAATATCATTTCCTGTAACGAGTTTAAGAACAAAGCCAGGAAACACCATCCTTTTCCTTAAGTAGAAATTGAAAACCACTCTGTAGGAAGCAAGGATTTAGCTGCCCGAGCAGGGGGCGATGTGTGTGTGTGGGGGGGTTGGTGATACTGTTCACAGTGCTTGACTAGCCCTGGAGATGGGCAGATCAATTTCTCTCCAGAGCCCTTTAGTAAGTAATAGTAACACCTCCACAAGGCTCTCTGCTCGTCTGGTACTCTGAGAGCTCTGGATATATGAACTCGTCTAAGATTCAAATCATCCTATGTAATGGCTTTTCAAGACTTGATGCTTCTTAGCAAGTGAGGTAAGCTGAGCAAGTTTGGAAATTTGGTCAGATTTCCATCGGAGGAGACACACCATGTTCTCACTGGGCAACCACAACTGGAAGACCTGGGCTGGGGCATCAGACCCTCAGGATCCCGGCCCCTCTTAGGGCTGTGTCCTTGCCCTAAGATTCAACCTCGGCAGGCCTCAGGACCCCCTTCTGTGAAGAGGGGTGAATAAGACCGTCTCCTGGTGCCGTGGTGAGACTCAGATGGGACACAGGATATAGGTGGCTCACATGGTATAAGGCACAAAGTCGCCACTCAGGTGGTGGTGATTTTTATCAGTGTCACTTTATTGCTGGTACGGGCCCGGCTGACAGTCATATTGTTAGGTGTCTCGGCACATTACCCAGCTGTCTGCAATAGTGCCTGGCATAGACTGCTATCCAGAGACTTGGAGACTGCATCCCTGAGTTTCCCTTTCTGTGTCGCCAGTACACAGCACTGTCCTGTCACCGATGCACTCAGAGGCCTGGCACACTGTGAGATGGGCGCATTTCCTCTAGCCCAACCTGGCATGTCCCCTTGCTCTCCTGAGAATGCCTTCATGAACTTCGCCCGGGGGCCCCGCGCTGCCAAGTCCAGTGGGCACCTTGTCACCTTGCACCTTTCTTGCCTGTTGGCGGAGTTGGCCTCTTGCCTGCCTCTCGAACACGCTCTTCTTTTTGCCTCCCATCTTGAAAATCACCCTTCCTTGATTTCCTTCCAGCCTCTCTGAAGGCGCTCACTCTGTGTCTTTCTGTGGACCCATAAACACAGGCCTCCCTCAGGGCTCGGGGCTCCCCCCTTCCATACCGGCTCTCCGGACTTGCTCCCCTGCCGCAGTGGCACTCACGACATGGTTTCTTAGGACTCGCCAGCTGACCCATCCGAGCATAAAGCTGAGACCCCGACCAGCACTCAGTGGCAATCTCCATCTCTCTTGAACGTCACACGGTTATCTCACACTTCACAGTCCCCCCTGCCCCGTCTCATTCCCCACCCTCCACTGGGGTCAACACACATTCAAGTTCTGGCGATTTTACCCCCTAGCTGCATCTCACTCAACTCGCCTCTGTCTATCTCCATTGCCCGTAGCTACCATTTTATCCACCTTCCTCATCGGTATCTCTGTGTCCATCCTCAATCTCCTTCAATTCATCCAGCCCTCTGCGGCCAGGGCAATGTTTTTAAAAGATGACTTGTTTATGTGACGCCCTTATTAAAACCCTGTAGCTCCCCAGTGCTCAGAGACCTACTATAATACTATTAACATGACCTACAAAATCCCAAATATGACAGATTCCCTCTGTGCCAGTTTTATTCTGTACTGTTGTATTTCTTTCCATTCACTCATGCATTTAAGAAATAGTTCACGAGTACCTACTATGTGTCCCAAACATGATAGTTTCTTGGATGTGGCAAATTTCTTACAATGAACAATATTTGAAATACTAAGTTTTTTTTTAAAAAAGTGCCTAACTATTCATTCAGAGGAAGAGAGGCAACGTAAATGGAAGTCTCTACCTCCACATCCACGGTCGAGTCCCTCTTTTGAGGAGTGTCCCTAATAGCCAAACTCTTCTTTCACGTGTTTTCAGATGTGGGTCTGGCTCTTTGGTCCACAGACGTGTCTCTTTGTAAACCCGAGCACACAGACTTTGCATTCTGAAGTTGAATTAGTAATTGATACAAGCCCTTCTCCCCGACCCCCAACCTTTGCAAGGGCTGGCCTCTCGGAAGCCATCAGTCCTGGAGATGGGGATTCTGCACGGAGTGAGTCGGAGAGGCTGACATTCCCCACGCCTAGAAGGTAAGAGGGCTGGCTAACCGAGACTCACCCACACGGCACACAGAGCACATTTCAATTTTCTGCTGCAGTACTCAGAGAAGATTAGAATGTTTGTGAGTTTGAGAAATTTCAGAAAAGACAAGGAGAGTGAGCAGCCAAATTCCATTGCATTTTTGCAAGTGAGTATCAGGAAATTTGTTATTAATTTTGTCCAACGTGATGCAATCCAAACATTAGTCACTAGCCTCCTTTTCAGAGATAACAAATGATTTATTAATTGTCACACGTACTGGCTTTCTGGTCGGGCCTTGTTTTTCTTTGACCTTCCTGCCGCACTTGACACCTCCACCACCACTTCCTAGTGACTCATTCTTGGCTTCCCTGTGCCTAGACCTCTGGGTCTTCCTCCTGACTCGGGGTTCCACCTCTGGGTCATCCCAGACCAGTCCTCACATGGGGACAGGCCCCGAAGCTCTGCCCTTGCCAACCTTTCTCCTCTCTCCAATTCCTCTTCCTGAAGGACTCATTCATTCTTCCATCTTCCACTGTGCCAGTGGGTCCCCATGGCGTTACCTGTGCCATTGATCTTTCTGCCAAGCTCACGGTCCCGTATCTTCAATACCCAGGGGACTACTTCCACTTGGTCATGTACTTCCCGTCCCATCTCCCGCCTTTCCACTAAAATTTAACCATCCACTTTCCTCTGAGCCCCAGGTCTCTTAGGAGTACCACTATTGTCCTTGAAACAATTATTCAAAACTCAGAAATGGCACTTAGGGTCCTGCTAATAACCCTTTTCAATGACTTCCCATGGGTTTCGTGTCTACGATTCCCTTTTATAATTTGACCCTTTGCAACTTTTTAGCATCATCTGTCTAGGCCTCAACCACACAGGGCTTTCCCACTGAATGCGCCAACCTTTTCCTGCTTCATGTCCTTCGCAAATACTGTCCCTGGGTCTGAAATGCTTCTTCCACAGCCTGCTCCCTCTCACCCCAACCAACAACCCATCTCGCCGTTCATTTTTCAGTTGTGAGCTTTAACCACACTCATCTTAGTATGTCTTCCTGGATTTCTAGTCTAGGCCAGGTCCCTCCGTCCCTCACTTTCATAGTGTCCAGCACATCTTTTCTCACAGCACTAAGCACAACTGAAGTACTCGGTCTGATGTTGGCATTCTCCACTAGACTGTGAGCTCCATGAAGTCAAGGACAAGTTCATCTTTCCACCCCCAGTGCCTAGAACATGTACATGTACTCAATAAGCTGAATGAAAAAAAAATGATGAATGAATGAAATACTTTGGTAGCCCCAAAAGCAGCCATGTACAGTGACCCCCCTAAGGCTCGCAATTTTCTTGTTAATATCACTCCATCCTCTCTTCCTGTCCACCCCCCCACCCCCACCTTTCTGCTTTTACCCCAGTCCTGCTTCTCATCATCTCTTCACCAGATTGTTGCAATAGCTTGAGGGGCTTCTTTGGATCTCTCTTCGCAGCAGTCAGTATGGCGAACTACTGCCAGACTGATCTTCCTTAACACAAACAACTCATCGTGTTATTCCTCTGCTCAGGACTCCCTGACGGCTCTTTCCTGCCTGCAGAACAGAGTGGAACAAGGCCCAGGGTCTCAGAGTTGAAAGGAACCTTGACTCTCCTCTGGTGTAACCATCTCTTGCTACAAACGAGGAAAGGAAGGTCAAGAGGGGTTAGATGACTTGCCAAGGACCACAGAGCCGATATTTCAGCTTCCATGCAGAAGGGCCGTGAGGATTTGCCTGCTTGGAACACAACCACGCTCTCCCCATACACAGAAAGAACCTCCCAACTCCGTCCCAGGGTTCACCGCACCTGGTGGACCCTGGCTCTTGCCTAGGGTGAGTAACTTTCCCCTGTGTGCCCACAACTCTCCTCACGTCAAAACTGAAAGTCCCACGGCCCGAGAACCCTCTCAGTCTCCTGGCCATCTGGGATGCGTGGTCACCCTGCTCTGTCTTCATTTTTATTCTCATCTGTTCCCAGGTTCCAGTGACTTGCTCAGTTCTCAGCAGCCACTTCTGGCCTGTCTGCCGTGTCTAGTCCAAACTCATTCCCACCTAGGGCCTTTGCGTTTGCTACGCCCCCTCTCCCCGTCTATCCGTGGTTATTTAGAGTCAGACACTGGCGACCCTGAATTGTCGTCCGGGGCTCTTTCGTGAACTTGGCATGTGACACTTGCACAATCTGGCCGCAAATTCCCTTTGTATTTCCCTATTTCCACCCTAGTCACGCATATGTTCAAAACAGTAAGCATTGAAACGATGAAAACATCAGCCGTGAACAACCCGAGCTCTCTCACTCCCATTGCACAGATTATTAAAGGGGAAAAAAGGGAGATGTTTTGCTTGGAGCAGTCCATGAGCCTGACAGCAAAAAAGAGGCAATAATGGAAAAGTCTGAGACTACCTGTCTCTTTTTTATTTATTTGCATTACTCAATAGATTCAGATCTTAGTCATTATAACAGCCCAGGGCCCTTCAGGCCAAGCACATCACAGTGATCTATTGTTGGGATAAAAATCTCCTGGCGATGACAGCCAGGATTGACAGGGATGTTTAAATCCTAAACTAGGCTTTTGGATGACATTCAATTTTTTGTCATGAAATTTCAAAATGTGACTGGAGCTGTTTCAAAGCTTTCCACATGGAGGAAACGTCAGCCACAGAAGAGGACATGAAACAGCTGGGGCTGTGTGGGAAGAACACTGGACTTCAAGGCCAAATACCTTGGGAGGGATCGGGACCCTGACCGATGATGAGCTGTGTGACTTCATTTGCTTCCCTTTGCCTCGGTTGCTTCATCGATGAAATGGGACCCATAATACCTACCTCTGATGATAAAGGAGCAATGCACCCTCATTTTTTATTTACAAAACTACTAATTTCTGTATGTTCCATGAAGCCTTTCCCAAATCTGAATGTTCCTTTATTATAAAGGTCTTGAGACTCAGACACAGTAATCACTATTCTCTTTTATATGTTTTTTTTCCCCCAAGTTTTGTCTGCCTGTTTAGTCTGTGTCTCTTTGAACTTTCTAACAAGACTTTACAAAATGCAGTCTTCTCTTTGCCTTTGACACAAATCTCTGACTTTGACACTTCATACGGTACCCATCTCCTTCGGACCTGTATTCTGGCCAGCTCATTTCCTGGTGAATCACTGAGGCCCTGTGAGAAGCCTGGGGGACACACAGACCAATAAATCCTGTCCCTGCCCTGTGGAAACCCCAAGTCCAATAGAATGAACACATATATACGGACAAACTTTCAGTAATGCAATCATTTTCATAAGTGAACCCAGTAACAAACACTATGAGAAAAATGGAAACATTTAACTTCGCAATCAAAGGAGCAAACGTTTACCTTCACAAGGAATAGTCAAGGAGGGGTCCACGAAGGAGGTGGCATGTGACCATAGGTTGAAAAGACCCAGGACTTGACCAAGGCCGTATAAGGTGAGAAGTGGTTATGTGTATGCCATTTACAAGCCCAGGGCTGGTAAGGCAGAGATCACCCCTGCATTTATTGTCCGTACAGCCCGACTGCAGATTCCGTAAAATTTGGAAAAGCATCTCACATTTCATTGGCTGCCCCATAGCATGTAGCAAAGTCATGGCCCAGAGAAATCCTATAACCAACCCTTGTGATGAATGGCCTCTACTTTCAGCTAATGTACAGTAGAAATAACAAACACTGAAGACAGTAGAAAACTATAATTAAACATGCATATTTCATCAGAGTGAAAAGTTATATCAATCAGCTCAGACCCTCAACCAAAAGTAGAGCAATTTTTTTTTTTTTTTAACTTGGCGGAAAAGAGTTAATAGTTTCCCTGGACTGTTGAAAAGCATCCATTAGCTCATCCCGAATCATTCCCTTCCTTTTAAAAATATCAATTTTATTGTTAAAATGACTCATACTTACTGTATTTAAGTAACAGAGAAAGTGATAAAGAAGACAGTTTAAAAACCATCCACTATCTCAGCAACCAAAACTAATTCTAACCTTGGTCGAATTGTATCTCAGATGTGTCCCTATCCGCAGGTGTGGATGGGAATAGACAGCTAGAAGGATGGATGGGTGATGGATGGATGGATGGATGGAAGAAAGGAAAGAAGGGCAGATGGACAAATAGGCAGATGAGTATCCTCCGCACCCCAACAAGGCTAATGATGTCTCTCCCCTTCTGGTGGCTTTACCTGCCTGGCCCTCAGTGAGCCCGAGGAAACAGCTCAGTCTGACATACTTAATTCCTGCAATTCCCAGATCCCTAAAGTTGACATCCCAGGAGAGAAGAAGAAAATGAAGCCAAAGCAATTATTTTTTCATGACCTCCATTAAAACCTATGATAGTTTATGGAGTTCATGGGTTCTTAGAAATAGGATGTAAGTACGACATTACTCAGAGTCACTCTCACAGGTTACGACAAGGAATACCTGCACCGTGTAATAATTAACATTGCTACGTCGTTGTTATTTTGTTGTCAGCACTGAGGACGCTCTTTGTGCTTCTGCATGGCTGTGTAACTTCAAGGAAATGTAATCTAATAGAGGAGAAAGGATTTTTGGAATGACTTCTGCTCCAATCCAACTTAGCACTTGTGATACCTTTCAGTTTGGGTGTGTGGGTCAGAGGTAAAGCTGGGCAACACGGCAGCACAGGACATTTGCGGGCTGGCACTACCTCATTCCTGCCCACTAGGGCTGCTCAGCCTTGGCACCGTGGATTTTAGGGCCGGACAATTCTATGTTCTGGGGCCATCCTGTGCACTATACTACGTTTAGCAGCATCCTGGCCCCTACCTACTATGTACTGGTAGCAACTTCCAAAACTGTGCCTAGACGTTGCTAAGCATCCTCTGGAGGTAGTGGGTGAGGGTAAAATCACGCCAAGTGGAGAATAAATGCTCTAGACTCTGACAATGCAAACTTTTTTGTGTCTCCCACAAAAAAAAAAAAAAAAACCAAGAAGAAAGGTGAAGGGGATTTTTGCTTTTGTTTTTGTTTACTCAGTACTAAATAATTCTCTAAGAGTCGTCAGAAGACATGAACTAATGGATGTCTCTGGACGCAGAGGAGAGAAAAAAGATCTCGGAGGGGTGATAAAACCCCACGTCACTGGGTTTGGATCAAAAAAAGCCAGCTCTGGTTTTCCTGACCTGTACCTTTAAGAATTACAAGAACAGGTAAGTCGTGGGAGAGGCCCCTCCCCCAAGTCCTGCCCTTTTAAAGCCACAGGAAATACAAAAGAAGAGGACTGGAAACCTTGCCATCTCCGATTTTCATCTGATGCACTAACAGGAAAGAAGGGGGCGGAACCGGGACAGCTTTGACTTTTTGGGTGACTTGAAATACTGCTGCTTCGCCAGTGACGGCAGCTGCAGTTGCTTCATCTTCTGGGGACACGAGCAGTTCACAAAGTGCGAATTTTAATCGTCCAGTCGGAGTTCAGACGGCTGGTTGAACGGCGTGTAGAAGCTCCTGCAAGATCGTCACTAATTAATGAGCGCTAAGCCCTGGTTTGGGAGACGTTTGAAACAAAGCAGGACAAAGCTCTCTGCTCTGGGTACACTTCGGGGACTTGCCGAGGAGCCCGAGGAGGGGAGCAAACTGAGAGCCGGCAGAGGCCCCTTCCTGCCGTGAATTCCCGTGACTCACCAATTCATCACGTGGAGGGTTTTTTTTTTTTTCTCTTTAAGTATGACTTTTATTCCGAGCAAAAACTGCCATTTGAGGAGTCAACTGTGTGTGTGTGCTCTTTAGTAATATGAAGGTTTAACTGTTAGCATCTTACTAATAACCACATGGAAAATTGTTTTGTTCTAACAGCTTCACAACTTCCCCATCCTTCAAACAAACAGTACCCATTACTTTAAACACCTCAGTGTCTCGTAATTGTTCAGAAATGTGTCAGGCTACCAGTAATTTAAGTCCTGTCAAAAATAAATCTCAAACACTCACTTCTTCCAGTCAGTGACTTGAAAAACACGCCCACATGTCAATTACCGGAAGCTGTAGCGATGTCTCTTTGTTCTGAATTTTGGTAAATAGAAAAGGGTTCTTCCTCGGTAACAACTGTTTTCTGAAACCTATATAAATGTTTACGTGAACCTTCCCGCGATAACACCTCGCAGAAGCAATAAAAGCCACCATGTTGGGAAACACGCCGTGCACACACCCCGCAGGGTACATGCCTTCAGTGACAAATGCACAAGTGTGAAAGGGGCGAGGTATTGACTTGTGAATTACTCTTTCTGCAGAGGCCTGACCTTAGAGTATTTACATTTAAAACGGTAAATCAAATTGCGCTGCATTTTCAGAAGGTAAGTAGTCCCCGGCTCATGGCAGGATTTCCGAAAGAGATTGCTCCACAGATAATCTCAAAATCACAGGTAAATAAGTGAGTGGAAACATGGGGACTATAAAGCAGAACCACCCACAAAATTGGCAGCTAATTAAACAGGCGATTCGACAGTTTCTCTGTGTAAAACTGGTTTCCACAACCAAGACTGATAAATCTTGTGGAGAGAATCGTGTCCTTACAGCGATGCACACCTGGTTGTAAAGAGCTATAAATCCAGCTATAGAATAGGCGGGTTAGTGATTTCCTAAGGTCTTGCATTTCTAATACAACAGTATTTTTACCAAATGAAGATTATAATCACTTACATCATAAAATGGCCAATGCCCATTATGTTATAAGGTCTCCACGAAGCTAAATCAGATACCTGAAATTCAAAGAAGGAAGAAGAAGAATTTGCTTGACCTGGTACTAATTGTTCCCTGGTTCTCAGACGCAGGCACTAAAAGAAAAATAAATAAATACAACTGTGAAAAATACACAGGTGGGCGATGCAAAGATGTTGGAAGGAGACCCTAAGTGGTCTCTTCTTTCCAGGGGTAAATTAGAATAAGCTGACTTTCATTAAGCGGGAACAGATCAATATTTCATTATTAACACGGTGACAATTGCATGTTAATAAGAAGTCATCTTTCTTCAAGCGTCGAACTGCTAAGCCACCGGGTGAGTGGTTCCTCTCATCCTGTGAGGTCTTTCTGCATTTCCTCTCTTGTCCTGTGGACATTCGAGCAGGTGTGAGTGTGTGTGTGTGTGTGTGTGTGTGTGTGTGCGTGCGCGTGTATCAAAGCACTGACCTTTTGCTAGGCAGGGTTAGGAAACACCTACTAATGTTTCCTTCAGGAAGCCAGGGATTTTGCTAGCCTGTTTCCCCTTAGATTTTTCTTCCCCAGAATGTTCCCCATCAACTTGTTTGTCACTGGGATTTAATAATGATCCTGTTTGGCGGACGGTAGTTTAACCAATAAAAGTAAAACCTTTCCCCACCCCCCCCCAACCCCTTTCAGGAAGGAAGATAATAAGATAAATCATTAATTAAAGGGGCTGCATATGGGACAGATGGAATTCTACCCATGTGGCCACCTCCCCCAACAGTTGAGGGGGTAAAAGCGCCATAAATCACTCATGGTCTAGCAGCCTTCAATAGGGACCGTCTTGCCCCTTCCAAGCGGTGATAAACAACATATACTCCCAGTGCAGCCCATTAGGTATTCCGGAGTAGGTGAACTATGAGATAACGCATTTATCCTTCTTGGGAAGGGCTCTCTGCAGGTCTCGCGTGGCGCAGAGGAAGCACACCCAACTGAATGGTGACTAATGAGGATTAATGCCTGACTCCGCAGAGGGCTGTGGGCGCTTCTCTTTTGTGCTGGAGTTAAATAATCACAAAGCGAGATGAAGTGGCTCCTGATGCTTCCCTGAGCGGTAAATCTGGCACCACACACACACTTGCTTTCCTCTTCTCTCCTTTCTCTGTTTTGCTCTCCTACTTTCTCTCTTTTTTTCTGAGGGCTCTTAAATCCAGTTGGGAGTCACCACCTGTCAGTCGTCACGGGGACGTGAACAACAGGAAATCTTTCATAGACTCCTTCGCACAGTCAAAATTCACTGATCAGACACCAAAAACCAAAGATCATGGGAAACCGGCAACTTCTCTAGGTATCACAAGTCCTGCGAGGGCCTCCCAGGACCAACCAACGATGCCATAATTTAATTTTGTGTTTATGGACTCTTTTACTTATTCATGCAATAATTATTTCTTCAGCATCTACTATGGCCTAGACATTCTTTGCTCTACCTTATGCAAACAAGATTGATATGATTTAAATAATCACACATAAATAAACAATAAATAAATAAATCACACATAGCTAAAGAAGTAACCACACGTGAATCAATCGCCAATTGTGGTGAACTCCATGGAAGGAGATGACCGAGGAACCAGACTTCGTCCGGACGCTCAAGGCGGGCTTTGTGGCGGGAATAACGCCTGTGTGGGCAATGACGGTGCTGCACGTGGTAGGGAACAGGAGAGGAAGACACCATCCACAACAACAACAACAAAAAACTCCTAAAGTAGGAAGAGGCATGACAATTTAAGAAAGGGATGCAAGGCCGGTGGGTTTGAGGCACAAAACGATGCAGGGGCAAGGACAAAAGGTGGGACCAAAAGCTAACCAGGAGCCAGCCAGGCTTTGCAAGTCCTTGCAGGTGATGATGAAATGCTCGGTCTTATCCGAAGAAACCCAGTATTGGGGGCCAAACAGTGTCCCCCGCAAAGACAAGTTGAGGTCCTCACCCTGGAGTCTATGGATGTGACCTTATTTGGAAGTAGGGTCTTTGCAGATGTGAGAAAGTTATGAGGTCACTGGGGTGGGTCCCAACACAATATGACCGGTCTTACAGAATGAAGGAAATCTGGGCACAAACTGAAGAGAAGAGATGCCACATGAGGCACAGGAACACAGTGGATGACACTGCCTGAGAGTACAGACGCTGTGACTGGAGTGGCGCATCTGCAAGCCGAGGGCTGCTGGCCACCGCTGGAAGCTCTGAAGAGGCAAGAAACAATCCTCAAGAGACTCTGGAGAGCCCGGCCCTGCCTACAATTCAATTTTGGACGTCCAGCCTCTGGAACTGTGAAAGATACATTGTTGTTGCTTTAAGCCACCCTGTTTGGGGTCCTTTGTTCTCACAGCCCTAGGAAATTAATATACCCAGTAAGCCAGTGAACAATGTTAAGTTGGGGACAGAGTTTTAGAGGAGGGAGTGATGTGTAACACTTTCAAAAGGACTGCAAAATGAACACGACCGAATCGGAGAGGGTCAGACATGGGGTGGGGACTTGAAGGCTCCCAAAACAGCTGACGGGAGAGCTGTGGGGTCTGGAAGTGGGGAGCTGGCAGGACATTTGCCCGATGTGTGTTCTTGGCATGGAAGAGAACGTGGAGGGCTAGAGAGAGAGAGCGTGCTTTTCGGAGGCACTTCTCAAACTTGGGCATGTGCATTTACATCGCACACGGAGATGTAATCTGCAGACCCCAACTGGAGCCTTCGAGTGATGTTAGAATTATTTTACCACTTCGCACATGGACTTGTTTTTCTCTGAATTATAATTGCTTTTTACATAATGAAAAATCTGCTCAAGAATGACAAAGCATAAAGAACTACTTCTCACCTCCTTTAGGAGTGCAGCAGAATAGGATATGACTGAAACAAAGAATCAGTTGGTCCAATAGACAATAGTCAACAAACTCGGCAAGCTACTGACACTGTCATGAACGGACCGAAGCCATCCTCTGGTCCTCTCCAGCCATGCAGACTGCAGCAATACGGTCATGGCCACTCCTGCAGGAATCGCTGACGGTGGGTCATGCTTTTAAACGTCGTGGCTGTGTGATGCCTTTGAAATATGGGCAGTGTGTCCCCTATGCTTTCAGGCACCTTCTTTTGCCACGTGTCCCCATTCTGGAAGAGGAAGCCCTTACCCCAGAGAAGGGGTCCTAGAGCAGAAAGCAGAAGCAGGGAACTGAAGTCTTGGGTTGGGATAAGCAGCAGACCCACGAGCACTAAACAAAGTAGCTTCAAGAGAACAAACTGACGGCTCAGAGGTTCAGCTCACTTCCATTTCCCACTTCCCTTTGCCCAGAGGGTGAGCACCCCTGGGTGCTGAGAGGGGTGCGGTACAGGAGAGCGAAGGAGGAGGCTTCCTGCAGACTTACACACCAGAGCATTAGAGAAGGGGCTCCAGGTCCTCCCTCCCCACTGCTATTTGCTGGGCTGAATCCATAGCCACTGGTGGGGTCGGCGGTGTGAGAGGCAGTTGTAAATGATCCTATAGATGAATTTGGGGATCCAGGAGCAGAGCCTTCTGCCCCAATGCCTTGTGCAGAAAGGCCCCCTCCCCAGCCGCCTAGAAATACTGCCCTGCAACTAAGCAAGGGGGCCTGAGGCCTCGCGAGACAGGAACCCGCAGTTCAGAGCGACTTTCAGCCAGAGACCATCTCTGCAGCAGTCGATGTGGACACAAGGTCAGAACTGAGGACCACGCGTGACCTCCAAGTCTTTGGCTGTCCATAAGCCCCCTGAAGGTTGGGCACAATTCCAGGAGGCTGAATGGACCCAGGTCCCATGATATGACTCAGATTAAGTTCTGGCATCCAAAGGCACAGGTGCTCCTAAGGAGAATTTAATTCAGCTACAGGGAAAAAAATGAAGTTAGGTTTCTTGCCATGTGGGCTCGAGGCCTCTACATGGACGTCTGCTGCAGAAGGCTCCTCCTTGGGTAGCGTTTGTGGGGAATAACGTAAATGCCCACGTGTTGAATAGTGAGGCGTCCGTGACCCCTTCCCGAGAACATGCACTTCAGGCTGCTTCCCGGGGGCAGGAGTGGGCCATGCTCGGCCATCTATGACATCCCTGGGGCCCCAGGAGTATCTCCACACAAGCACATATCTCGTTCTCAAGAATACTTGGGTACACAACCTCTCTGAAACTGGGATCCTGGGAATCTGAGTACTACGTTTTATTATTCTGTTTCCACCTTCTACTTGTACAGTCTTCAGTGCTCTTCAAACTCCCTATCTCTTTCTGTCTCTTCTGCAGATGTTCAGAGTAGGAGGGGGAAAGGTCAGGCTCCCTTTGACAGCTGAGAGGATGACAGCACAGAAAGAGCCGGTAACAGGTCCAAAGTCACAGAGCGCAAAATAATCATCGTCCCAACGGCAACAACAGTTTGTAATCACAATAATAATAGTTGCTACTTTCTAATTTCCTGTTACCTGTGCGCTAACAGTTCTTCCTGCATTGCCATGCGGTGTGAACAGCCCTGTTAAGGAGGTGCCATTTCTACCATTGTACCACAGAGCTGAGGCCCAAGGAGGTCAAGTGCACTGACAAAGATCACACACAGGAAGCAGTGTCCGATGGCACACACAACTTACATACTGGTTGTCTAACTTAACCCTCAAGGAAGATGCCAGCCACCACTTCATTTAATCCTCCCAACATCAAATAAATCCATTAGTGTGTGTCAAGGTTATTATTACAAGGAACACAGTAAACCCTGCAGGCAAGCAGGAACGCTGGAGAAGCCTCACCATCCGCCCTTCATCCTGGGGATCCGGTAGTATCTTACCGGCAGGAGGATTCAAAAGTTCGACATCTGCATGGCGACTTACTTTTTAGTCCTTCCTTTAATTTAGCTCAGCAGTTCTCAAAGTTCGTGGGCATAAAAACGGTGTCTCGTCTGTGGGTGTGTTTGCGTGTGTGACTTGATTGATAACTAATTTCGATCTATGGGGGTAGGGGCTCAACATTTTTAAAAAATAGAAAAAAAGCCTTAAGGTTAGAAGATTTGAGGAAATTCCAAAGAGAATTTGTCTCTTTCCTGGTGGGCTGACTTCAGAAGCTAACCCTCACGTAAAACGGGAAGCTCCTTTAGAGAGTAAGAGGTATTAAGAAGGAGGACCACGTGCGTCTGTCTCCAAGGCCCTTGTTTAGTACCGTTTGACCTTTCACGCCAGGGCTAGACATCTGTTCCCTCTTCTGATGCTTCAGGTTCTTTCCTGATTCTAATCCAGCCCAGCATAGAGTTAAAAAAAGTATACAGATAAGTGGCTGTGTCATAAATGCTTGTTGACTATCTTGAAGATTGACCAAAAATAACACTGATTTGATCCTATCTGAAATTTTTATTTTAAATGCCTCAAATAACCCTCAATCCTGCCAGCTCTTAAGAGCCAAGTGCCTGCCATGTAGATACAGTAATTTGCCGTGTCCCTATTGAGAAACATAACTGGAGGCTTCCAGTTCTAATGCGCAGTAGCGCAAACAGAATGTCAATGTCCTGCCGGGTTCAGATGGGTCTGCTTCAGACGCCTCTTCCATGTAGGTGCTGTTTGCTAACACTCACCTGCAAATGTGTGTTTATCCTTCCGCCCTCCAGCTCTAAGTGCAATCTGTTTTCATTGTTCCCCTCCCCTTGCCTAATAGCCACTTGCTGATAAACACCCATTCGAAATTCCTTGCATCTTCATGCCTGGGATTTTGTGCTCAAATTGAGTTCCTGAGCAAAATTGGCTTTGGATTTTGCGTACACACATCCATCCGCCACACACAGTCCCCATTCACTTGCCATCACGGGCAGGAGTGGAAGACAAGACGAGAGGTGTGCCTTCAAATAGCATGCCAATGTCCAGAGCCCCTGCTTAAGTACTAATTGGAATGAGGCTGTCAGGTCCCATCTTCCACAAGGGTTGAGTTCTCAAGGTAGTAAAAATTTAGAGTTAAAAATCTACCTTATGATACTTAAACTGTTCATAAATGATGTTAGATGTTGTCTTATGTACATATCCCTAATGCAATAGTACTTGTTAAAATGTACAATATCTACAGTAATGCACATGCATGTGTTTGGAACAGAATTTTAGAGTATTATACAGTATTTTACATTAAAATGTTTTGCTAAATGCACCGAGTTGTAAACACCCGAATTAAATGTGTATATGTTGTGACCCCTCATACTCTGAAGTCTTACCGCCACAAAATAATCATTAGGATGGTTACATTCACTTTTACTATTTCCTTTCTGAATTTGTATGATCCCAGGATTTTCTCTAGCTTATTGTTTTGTGCTCAAGAACCTCACACACTACAATTTTTGGTAATTATCTCCTATGTTTATATGGAACTTTACGATTTGCCAAGCAATTTCCTGTAGATTATCTTATTTTACCCTAATGATAGCCCCGTGGGGAGACACAACTAATTTTTTAAAAAAAGCTTTGTTAATTTTTGCTTATGTGTTTTTTGAATTTCAGCCCCAAATAACATACTTAAGTAGGGGTTAAAAGATGATGTGACCTATAATTGGGGAAATGACATCAGAAAATGTTGGGAATTAAACATGAAGACTGTTAATCTTTATTTTAAGTAGACTAGCTCTCCAAAGTTTGAGATAAATGAGTGAAGTGCATCTGTTGATTTCAAAGTGGAATTCGAACTTATACAAGAAAAAAATAATGTTTCTTTCTATCGCCAAATCCAGAGAATCAAGCCATTTGGAGGACATCGCAGGGAGAAGCCTAGAGTTCCCCTAGAAACTTCCAAGGTGATGGTTTAAATTCAATCCACGAAAGGAGTCTAGGAAGAATAAGTCAGTAGAAGGCGGGCTCAGACTGGGAATGCATGCATGCGAAGAGCCCACAAGGCGAATCCCACTCAACAACTGTGCAAAGCCAGGCTCCCAGGCACCTTGTGACCCGCTGCCTGGCTGGCCATTTGGAAGACTGGAGAAGCCCAGGCTGTGGGGTGTGGTATTCACGGTCCTGCAACTTTCCCCTCCCATCTCTCAGGCTCCTGGCTAGAGTGGTTCAGGGTGTCCTTTGAAGGGCCACCGGGTGGGAGTTCAAATAGAGGTTGGTTCAGGTCAGTGAATATACCTGGACCCATATTATGGGCTCCCTCTCTGTGATGTGTATGCTGTCCCTTTGGAAAGGACATGCTGGAGAAAGATTCCAGGTCTCTAATCTTACTACTATCTTTTTCTTTTTTTTTCCATTTCTGGTTTTCATCAACAAGTCTGAAGCTCCAAAGACGAGGTTCATGCTTGCATGTAGTCATTCATTTATTAATTCACTCGCCAATGTTCTTTGAGTTGCTACCGAATCAATTCTGTGCTTAGCAGTAAGAAAGGACGGCATGTCCTCATCTCTGACAGTAAGGCGCACACAGATAAGGAAAGAAGCGGCCGACATCCATGTGCGACCAGGGATGGAAATACAGGGTGACTTTGGTGAAAGACACCCACCTCGGCCAGGAGGACAGGAAAGGCCTCGGCGGAAGCAAGATCTGCCCTAAGTGCTGAGCGTGGCTTGGAAATGGAGGAAAACCTGCCTATTGATTTCCATTCATTTTGGGCTTTGATGGGAGTTCTATTAACTTACAAAGGACGTTTTTGTGCATGTGAAGGCTATTTTAATATTTCTTACTCACCTTATGAAATGCTGCCTTTAGACACTTTTGTCCTGCTATTCGGAATATTATTTAGCTAACCTGTTTTCACTACGTAGAGCATCACTTTGCATTATCCAAAGGCAGGAGACTAACTGCCAAGCTCATGGTGTAAGCTCCAATTTTACGTTTTTGGAAGGATGGAGATCCAGTCTACGTTCAGCCATGATTTGACTTAGCTTAACTCTTGCTGCCAATACCCGGATCCTGCCAAGCACTGTATAGAAACCCATTTTCAGGAAGGAAACTGGGAAGACTCAGCTTTTTCAGGAAATAACTCTGGACAACAGTGTGAAAGGAATACGCAACTGTAGGGGTGTGTTACATTATTGGTTGCAAAGCATTTCCAATCTCAGTAGCAGGGTAACATCTGCTGAAAAACAAAAGTTATATACCATAGACCCTTGACATTTATAAGAGATATATTCTGCAGCCTTAAAAAAAAACAAACCCTGAATTTATGAAGCTACCAGAGCATATATTTTCCCTCATAAAATGCAGTGGGGTATATCTGAAAAATTTAAGTGACTTCTTTAGGTCCTTACTAGTTGTATAAATAGAGAACCAAAAGCCATTTATAAAGAGTCACCCATTTTGTGTGCCCTGCTCTAAAACACCACCAGCAGACACAGAGGATGTAGTCCAATGGGGAAGTTCAAATTCACGTTGGGCGACGGCTCTGGGCAGCTCACTAGCACACTTACCTACTCCTACCCCTGAATATCACCTGCGAGATACGAACCCCTACCTCAAATGGCCAAAACGCTATGCGTCGCCCGTCTTGGGTTGTCTCCCTGGTAGACCAAACCATGATGCTACATCTGTCTGTGAACGTCACGGAGTTACAGTACTATGAAACTGCCAAGAGACAAAACAAAAATCCTAAACGACTGGGTGTTCCAAAGAGATGCAGCTTCCTGGTAAACTCTGGCAAACCTCCCTGAGTAGGAGGAGCAGCTGTTCTGGAGCACATGTAAACAGGAAGAAGGGCTTTTGACGTCGACAAGGACGGGAGACGGGCTCCAGACGGGTTACCGGAGTCTTCACTGGCCTCAGAATAAATCTCAAAGCTGCAGGAGGGCCTTTAACCAATCAATAACCTTTAATTAATCCCACTAAAACATTTTGATAACATTATTCCCTGAAAGTGGACATGAATTCAGTGGAGATGACAGCTCATGTCCCGGTCAGAAAACATCACGGGCACCTTTTCTCATTGGCAAGACCCTGTCATCCATGTAGATCTCCATTTTTGTAAATCATCTTTTATTTGGGGAAGGAGGGAGGCATTGATTTTTTCCTAGTCTTTTCTCGGAATGCTAACCTTGTTTAAGTTCATTTTCTCCGCCTGCAGCACCATGTTGCAGCAGAATTAAATGCATAGTAAAATGGCCATGTGAGGAAGGTTTATGCATTCTGTTAAAACCTGCTCCCTTGATAAATGGGGCCATTAGGGTCTGGAATTCACTGCATTAGTCTACTTAGCTCAATCCAACAACATGCCTTAAAAGTCTCACAAATTTGTTCAAATGCTAATGAGCTGCACCACCAAACCTCATCTGTTGGAGAAGGATCTTATATTTCCAGGGGTTTAATGCATTTAAGAGCTACCCATGGACTCACTTTACCTGACTTGGCAATTCAAGACTACTCAGATTAATAGACCGGAGGAAAATGTATACATTTCATTGTGCGGCGGCCTCAGAAAATGCACTCCATGAGCCTTAATAAAAATCACTTTTGTTTAAGGTCAGTTTATCATCATCTTACTGTCAGGATAAGATGTGGAGAAAGATCTGTTCCAAAAGGTCATATATATGTATTTTTCTCCCAAATCAACTGGTTAAATGTAATAATACCCAAGCCATCGCAGAGACAGAAGGCAGTCATACTGGTCGTGTTTCCCCGGGGCCAGATATCAATCTTTGGATCTGCACCGAACTTCCAGAAAAAGAAAATGCCAGAGTAACTACTTGCTTACAGAGTTTTGCCACCTGGTCTAGAGACGAGAAACCTGTCTTCATTCAGCAGCCTTTGCTGGACACTTACAATGTACGAGGTGCTGGGGAAACGGAGCTGCTTTCTCCTATTGGACCCACCCTTAGGACACTGTCATGGGTGTGTGATCCGTGCCATCGGCTGGGGCCCCACACTCAGAAGAGCCCCACCATGGGGGTTTAATGCTCTGCTGCTCTCTTCTTGAAATTCTGAAAGGGGCCCCGCAGATGACACAGCCTGGCATGACTTCAAGTGAATTAGTCTGTGGGTTAGATGGACTTGCCAAGGCTAGCTGGGGCAGACGGGCTGTGCCATCACATCCTTCCAGTCTCTTCTGAGATATTAGTGCCTGCAGGGGGGTCTTCCCTGATGCCGCTCTGCTCTCTCTTCCCCTCTAGTCTCGTTTCCCTGCTGCCTGTCCTCCAAGTCAGACCTTCCCATAATTTTATGTCACTACGTGCTTATTACATCTTACACTCACTGGACTCTGGGCTGCCTGAGGACAAGAACCGTGCTGTGCTCATCAGTGCATCTGAGAGTGTCCTGGGCTGCTTTGAACATCAGGGATTTGGGACGTGGGGCACAGCATGAGCCAGCTTCTCAGGGGCCTCTGACAGGTTCAAGAGCCTTCCACTCCCTGGCAATCTAACCAAACATGCACTGGTGGATTCACGGGAAAATAAAACTTAAAATCGTAACTAATAGTAACTTAAGTAAATGAACTGTTAGTGTTTTCTTGAAAAAGAAACAACTCATACCGAATGTGGTGAGTGGGTGCATTTTAACAGCCTTATTTTATACAGTGTGGTCCCAGGGCTCTTGGGAAATGTTAATGGGCGTGTCTGACCTAACTCGCGGCACAGCGGCAAGGACCTGGTGCTTACTCAAGACTCAATTCAGGTCCAACACAAGTGGAGTGAGAAACGGAAGTGTCGAGATAGGCAGGAAACAACCCTTGCTTTCAAGATGGTAGGAGGGAACAAAAGCCTGGTAGACAAGGAACCATTAAATAAACCCTAAAGTATGGAAGTCCATGCAGAGGAGAGAGAAGAGCAGATAAAAGTAGTTCTGAAGTAGGTCAAGATGAAGGGAGAAACAGGTTACATGGACTGTAAATATTTATTTCCAGCAAGTTACAATGCATGCGGCAACAAGGGTATGGGAGGGTAACCAACGGCCAAGTACCTATTGGGTTTGCATAGCTGGTAGGGAACAAGGTGCGAGGGTGAAGCAGAAAAAAAAATCTTTCCTTACACAGGTTGAGGTTTTAGGAAAAGAAACTCATTCCTTTGGTTAGAGAAGGTTAAATTAAAATGTTTGGTAGCTTAGAAGTAAGTTGAGTGAGTAGCCTTTCTTTTCTTGACAAATAAGGGTTAGTTCTGGTTAACGGCAATGGCTTTGGATGAAATGACATACATGATCATTTTCATTGGCTTTACGTCTGGGCTTTTTCTCATCAAGTTCAAGAGACCACATCCTAGAACACAGTGCTCAGGCTTCATCTTGCTCATCAACAACCCAGGAGCCCTCTCTGCGTTAACAAAAGGCCAAAGCGTGAATTTATTGAATCCACTGAACCAAAATATGACGTGTACTAGCTTCTAGGTAGAGAGAAATATATCCCTTAAGAAGCTTATCTTCTAACACAAGTCAGAAACAAACAAGCAAACGAAAGCTAAGTAATTTCAGATAACAATCATTACTGTGAAGACAATAAGCAGGGAAATGGGAAGATCTCAGAGGTCAGCAAACACTGCCTACAACAGATCACATAGTCACTGCTTCGGGTTTTGGGGGCCAAACCGTCTAGGCTGCAGCTCGAGTCTCTGGTGGTGACACAAAAGCAGGCACGGACAAAAATGCAAACCAATGAAAGTGGCTGTGTGCCAATAAAACTTTATTTACACCACAGGCAGCAGGCTGGATTTGGCCCGCAGGTTGTCATTTACCAGCCGCTGGGTAGAGAGCTGGTTCATAGCTAAGATATCCCAGAGAGGTTTTCTAAGGAAGTAACATGTCAGTTGAGATCTCAGTGATGAGAAAGGTCCAGACATGGAAACATTTAGAGAGAAAAAAACATGGGAGGCCATGGAGAAAATGAACACAAATGTTCGAGGTGAAGAGGGGGCAGTTGTATTACCTCCAAGTATTTTAAATCACTCAAAGTTCGTGCAGGGAAGCCCTCCCTGGAACCCCGGAACTAGAATAAAATGCCCATGAATATAAAACCCCACCCTGCTATTTGCAGGTTTTCTTTCCATAAGGACCTGGCACACCTTGTCTGAATACTGCACATTCCAGTTGTTTTCAGAGTCCTAGTCCAGGGAGGTGCACTCTGACCTCGGGCCCTGCCTCCCACCTCTAAACCTGGACGTGGGCCACTCTGGACACAGTCGAGAGCTGAACTGGGGGGAAACTCAGATTTACTTAAAATGCACAGTTCACACTCAAGGAATGTTCACTGAATGATTTAAAAATAATTTTTAAAAACCCTACTTTGGTCATTTAGGTGTAAAAGCTTTGGAAGGCAATGGTGTGAAGAGGTAGCTTGGTATTTTTAGACCCTCTCCTTCAGCTTCTTCATCAGGAACAGCAAGGCTGAAAACAGAGAGCCCACAGATCAGATCAGACCTTCTGATTAGTGTGTTTGGTCAGTGGCCAGCATTTGGAAATTAGAGGATTTGAATGGACATGAAAGTCTTGAGCTTCTGGCTACACTTGAGGGGCCTGGCCGCACTGGGCCCTTGAATTCCCACCTGGCAGCTCCCAGGAGCCCAGGCAAACCTCTCCCTCCCTGAACTGCCCACCTTGCCTGCCGGGCTTGTGAAATCTGAAGCTTTCAAACCTGGGAAGGGCTCGCCTTTAAGAAAATATCACAAAATTATGAATGTAATGTGTCTGCGGCACCTCTAATACTACAGGAGAAATTACAAATTGAAAAACGCCTGTGGCCCATGAGCACAAAATTCCTGCGAAGACTAACGCTACCTAACACCAGACACGAGGGCAAGTGTGAAGAAGGGGAATATTCTAGAAGGGAGCTACAGCCCTATTAACCACTTAAGAGTTGGATAACTTGCTTTTGCAAATTTCATGAAAATATACTATCAGTAACAAAGGCCAGAACCCCTGCTAGTTTCTTGGGAGGGGCCAAATCCACCTCTCGCGGCTGCTTTTCCTTAATCTTTTTTTTATTATTATTATCTGCCTGGACTCTGCAAGCACATGAGTTTTCAAACCCTTCAAACTGAAGGATTTCTCAGTTCTGTGACATTTTAAAGTTCTGTGGATTTGCTTTTGTTCACACTCGGCAACATCTTCTTAAGAGACTCATCGTCCGAGCTATCTTCCCTTATTTTAGTCTTAGAATAATCTGCTAAATGAGCTTGACAATGGCTAGGACGTGTGGGCTTCTTCCTGTTGTTTGCGAGCAATCTAACACATCCGAGCTGCCGAGCAGCGTTGAGGACCGAAGAACTCAGCTATTATCCTAAACAAGTGACAGGCAAATGCTCACACCACGCTGGTGATCAAACACATGACAAGTTTCTCGACTTCCTTTGTAACAAAGTTGGACGGCGGCTGCGTGGATGTGAGATGAGAGAGCGGGGGCCAGCTCATCAGGTGGCTCCAATAGTGAGATAACTGGTCCCCGCCTCGGGGCTATCAGACGCGCGGTCAGCCGCCCCACGGTTCCCTGTGGGTCCGACTCTGATCTCTCTCCAGTGTCCAGAGCGAGCAGGTAGGGTGTGCCGCCCCCTAAGGATCTTTTAACCTGGTATTCACTAAGATCAAAACACTGCTGGACACGTGGCCAAGAGCTTGGATACATAAAACACTGTGAGTTCAGTTAGTGCTCAATCATCAACTGGACAGAGTGGCATTCGAGTCCGGACACTGGGCTACGTGGGACAAATGCAGAGGCCTGCACAGACACTGGAGCAGAAACTTGTCACCGATACGGAAATTCAGGAGTGCTGTGGCAGACTTGTACTGTGGCGCCGGTCCCTTGCATGGAGAGGTAATTCCTGCCTTTGCAGATAGCGCAGAAATGTTTTATGTATGGGCCATTTCCAAAGAGTCTTTTAAAATTTCCTTTCTCATAGTATAATCAGTTGTTACCCCTCCGATTGATTTCCCTAAAGAGCACAAGTCTATTCCATTAGAAATAGAGGAGAGAAAAAAATGTATCACTTTAAAGCTGAGTGGAAGCGGTTTTCCTCTTATTTGTTTTTTTAACTTGGAGGGAGTACGAAGGTAGGGGGGATGGTGAAACTGCAGTCTGCCACCTGGACAGGTACTCTGAGCTACATTTTTAGAGAGGGGCTTGCTCACTTCTGGTAGAGAAAAGGGGAATTCTGAACACCACAAGGCTAGAGATTTGCATAGTCACAAGGCAAAAAAAGAAAAAGGGAATGAAAAGAGTGGATGCAACGGAACGTCCATTAACTAACGGACAAACACACGAAGAAGCAGACCATGGCAGAGCCGCACGACGGTGTGCCACTCGGCAGTGAGAAGGTGCGAGCCACAGACACACACTGTAGCACGGAGGCACCTTGACAACTTTGTGCTACGTGAATGAAGCCGAACCCGGAAGGCCACATGTTGCATGCATGACATTCCACTGTGAATGTTCCAAGCAGGCAAACCTGCAGAAACAGAAAGTAGATTCATGGCTGCCTAGGGCTGGGGCGAGGGAGGTTCAGGCAGTCGCTGCTGGGTCTAAGGTGACCTTTGGGGGTGATGGAAATATTCTAGAATTGATTGTGGTGGTGGCTGCGCAAATCTGGGACTATACTAAAAATCTGTTGCAGTTTGTGCCTTAAAAGGTAAATTTTATGTTGTGTGAATTATATCTCATTAGGGCCATTTAAAAAATGTAAAGGTTATAAAACCACTTCTAGATATTTATCCAAAAGGATTGAAATCAGGGCTTCAAAGAGATATTTGTATATTTATGTGGGTGGCAAAAGTATTCACAATAGCCAAGAGGTGGAAACAACCCGGATGTTTATGGGTGAATGAACGCATCAACACAATGTGGTGTGTACATGCAATGAACGGAGTATTACTTAGCCTTCAAAAGGAAGGAGCTTCTGACATCTGCTAGGCATGGATGAATCTTGAGAACAGTTTGCTAAGGGAAATGAGCCAGTCACAGAGAGACAAACCCTGTCCTTCCGAGGTACCTAGTGCAGTCCCATTCACAGGGACAGGAGGCAGAGCGGTGGCTCAGGGGCAGGGTGACTGGGGAGAGGAGGGAGATGTGGAACGGGAGTAGACTTTCAGTTGTGCAAGATGGGACGTTCTGCAGATCGGTTACACAACTGTGCCCACAGTCCCACCACTCTATGGACCTGCACTAATGTCCCCAAATCCGTGGTCCTGCACCTGGAGTGATTTTGTCCCCCAGGGGACATGTGGCAATGTCTGGAGACATTTTCGGTGGTCACACTGGGGAGGGAGGTGCTGTTGGCTTCTGGTGGGCAGAAGCCAGGGACGCTGGCCGAACAGCCTACTGTGCCCAGGACTGGCCACCACAGAGAAGGAGGTAGCCCCAGATGTCAACAGTATGGACAAGGAGAGACACCCTGCCCTAGTTTTCTGGCCAGCTGAGTGAACCTCTGACCTACTTAATTTTTATGGAAAGAGGTGCAGGGTGTGTTTTCAGTTAACCACCTGATAGTGTAGGCTGTGCTCCTCACTTGCAAGGCCGGCAGGTGGCTGGAGGTGGGTGAGTGGCCACAGGGAACCCGCTCACAGAGCACAAACAAAAGGGGAGGGAGAAAAGCTTTTCTGCAACAGGGCAATAAGGACCTAGTCGCCGTGAGCAGACTGTTTACGCAGAGCCTGCCTGGGGTTCTCTCTTCCCAGACAGGCGGTGATGAGGTGCCGCGTGGAGGGTGATGTGGGCCCCGCATGCTGAGGGCTGAGGTCATTCACCGGAAACTTCCCTGCCCACGCCTGGCAAATCAAAGAGCTGGTGGTAGCTGTTGAAGGCAGAGGGAGCTTTTCCATCCCACCCTTGATCAGAAGCAGGATAATGGCTCCGATGATGGATTACCGGGGACGTGTGTGCTGAAGAGAGGCAAGCAAGAGGCAATATAATGTAGATTGCCAAGTCCCGGGCAGAAGATGAGAGGAGAGCGCCTTCCTAGACACACCACGAAAACAATTACTCGTGATTTTGAAGAAAAGCAGTTCGGCTCAGAATCATTAGCTCCCTCTTTCTCTCTCTCTTCTTTTCAAAATGTAAGTAGGTGGAGGAATTTGTAACTTAGGCAAACAAAGATCAAAGAAGAGTGGAAGGACCCAGAGTCAGAATGTGCAGGTCCCGCGCTGTCTTTGACCTTCTCTAACCTGGGTACCAGATGGTGATGCTGCGCCGCAGAGGCTTCTCCTTTGAACACGGCAAGTGGGAGGGGCGTGAGTTGGACCTGCGCTGAGCGTAGGCCCGACTCGAGGGCGCATCGGTGTCAGGCGGGCCCGAGATGAAACCCCCTCTCTGCCACTTACAAACCACAGGCCCTTGGCCACCTCACGTCATGCCTCCGTTCCCACAGCTGATGGAAGGTGATGACGATAGGTACCTTGCAGGGGTGTTTAGGGGGTCACAGTAAAGTCATACACGTTTAGCACCTAATGCTGCCTTTAGCCCATACTATGCACTTAGTACTTGGAACCTATTCTGGTGTTGGTGCTGATAGTCATTTTTAGTATGTGGCATTTTATTATGACACACTCTTGCCACGTCCTCAGTGGGAAATGGCTCTTTCTGTGTTCCAAAGTGGCTTTACTGTCTTGCTTGGATGTCCTAGTGTTAAAAAAAATCCACATTATTTGTGGCTTTCTTCCTTTTTCTTTTGGTCATAGACCTCCAGTCTTAGTTGCGTATTTGGCCACCCAGAATAAAAACTGCACACCCTCAGCCAGTCACAGAGGTAGCCACATGGCAATGTAGTAGCCGATGGGATGTGAGTGGACGTGATGATGCAATTTCCAAGTTATACCTATAAAGACAGGAGCGCGCCCTCTGTGGCTTTCCTGCTGGCTGGAATAGGCACAGGATGTCAAGAGCTGCAGCAGCCATGTTGGACCATGAGGAGGAAGCCTCATGACAGGTGGCAGGGCAACGAGACAGAAAGTGCCTGGGTGCCAGACACCAAGGAGGGCCTGCCAGCTCTCAACCACCCACCTGCCCTGTTAGAGGAGACAGAAACAAAATCCCACTTGAAGGAAGTGTCATTTGGGGGATGGGAGGCCTTGCAGGGACTCTGTTTTTCCTGGAGCCAAACAGGCACCCAATTTAATATAGAGATTAACATTTAAAAATCAGGAGATCTCACATAAAACTTTAGACTTGTAAAATTCTTCCTGAAAAATAGGAAGCTTTTGAAACCCTGGGACTGTGTTGTCTCATGTCCACATGTTTCCTTCCAGAACCTTCATCTGTACATACTTGGTTTGGAGACTGAGCCCTCAGTGTCACTCCACAGAGGGCACGTACAGGAGAGACGCAGCTGAGCTCACCATTCCTGACATGCATCGAGGGCTGATGTGCCAGACCCCGCGAGGCCGGCACGACCCAGCCTCACGTTGTAGACAAGGGAACTGCAGTTGGGAGAGGGCACCGAGCTCGCTGAAGGTCACGGCTCTGTGGCAGGGGCTGTCTGATTCCAGAGCTTGAACGCCTAGCTGGTACCTTTATGACTTGAGTTGAGCTCCCGGGTTGTTTTTTGTTTTTTTGTTTTTTTTTTGAATCAAGCGTGGACTCATTTGCAGAAATCTAAATGAATCTCAGAAGCTTTCCTGGGTAATTAAGAGTTTGGTTCCTCTGCATTCGCCGCACAAACTTGTAGCAACCATTTATATTGTCTCATTACTGGTGAACGGTTTAGCTTGGGGTGATAATATCTTGTCATCACGCCGCACTGTTCAAAGGTGAGGCCGCCTGCAGAACAAAAACGGAGCCCCGACGTCCTGCGTGGGCCGGGGGCCCTCTGGCCAACCACCGAGTGCCATGAAAGGAAAGACCAGAGCAGACGGTGACTGAAGTTGGCGGCAGAGGTCACAGGCTGTGCAGGCTTTCAGAACATCATTTCCTGGGAAGGTTCATCATCAGACATGCACAGTTGGCTCATGTCAGTGTTCCCTGGATGGGTTCAAGGCCAGAGCTTGTGGTTACGGCTGTTCCCATGCTTGCCTCATAGTTTGGCTTCGGTCCCCCCCTTGCCGGCAGCCCCCTTGACAGATACACTCTCCAGACCCGCGCTGAGGCGCACACTGGGAATGCTTTGAAAGCCCGGGCAGGAATCTGCAGACCCTCCTTGCGTCTCGGAATCACAGAATGTCAGAACTGGAAGAGACCCGAAAGCTTCTGGTCCGACCCTTTTGATTTGTAAGACAGGAAACAGATACAGAGAACGGAGAACTGGGCCGCATTCGTCCACATCAGCCTTGACCGTGTGACCCCATTTTTCTGCAGGTTAAAGGTGAAGGCAGGGCTGTACTCTGGGAAGAAGAAGAAGATGGTGACAACGATGACGACAACGATGACATTGGCCATGACACAGCAGGGGTGTTGTTTCTGTCCTAGGTGCCCCATTAAGTGCTTCACATGAATGTTCTCGTTCATTCCGCATCACAGCCCCTTGAGGTTACTGCTCTTAATCCCCTTCCCATTCCCACTCCTCCCCAGGGCCCCTGGGGCACCGGGAGTCAAACCGCAGGGCCGTGACTACAGAGCTGTTAAGGGGCTCCTCCTAGATTCGGAGCCGGGCTGTGTAACTCCATAGCTGGACTCTCGCCGCTAGGCTGGACTGCAGTTCCCAAGGGATGCCCGTGCAGATTCTTACAGGGACCGAGCTGACTCTTCAGGTCAGTGAAACAGGCCAGGTAGGGCCTGTGAGCTGGTGAGCAAATGCCCTATCTAGGTAGAGCGCCCCCTCCCCTCAACGACTGTCACGTAACCCTGCAGCCCCATGGAGCTCCGAGGCCACACGACAGAGGCGAAGATGAGAGGAGAGACATTTTAGCTCTGAGTCGCAACGTGAGTACCTGATGAAGAAGCAGCTCTAGTTGGAGGAAGAAAGGATGGGGTAAGTACGCTGTTCACAGAGAATAAAGAATCACTTAGAAAACTTGCTTTGTTTCGCAGCTAAACAAGTGGAAACTTACAGTGCTTTTCACCTTCAGTTTCAAAGGAGACACACATGTTTGAGATTAAGCAAATTAATATTCCCAGAAACCCCTAAATTTATCAAGGTGCTAGCTGGTATCCTTTGGTTGTATAAATAATGAGCCTTCCTCAGGCCTCAGGTTTTTACTCTGTGAAATGGAACAAATTTAATGGATTGCTTTGCTTGAAGATGACTGTAAACTTTTTAAAAAGACAAATAAAAAGAAATGCTACATTTACACAAAGAATGTCCTGCTAGCAGAAGAAAAAGTGCCGTATATTATGTGCACACTGGCAAAACTCCTGATGCTAACACTGCTTCTTTGATTTGATCTTTAAAAGCACCAGCAACAATGTTTCTATTCGAGTACTAGAATTGAGACTTTGTTTTATTGATGTTTTCAAAAGTGTAAGATTAATGAATGCTTATTGTAACACACTCCAACAGTGGATCAGGGTGGAAAGCGGGGTTTCTCAGTCTTGGCCCTGTGGACTCTTGAGACAGGGTAATTCCCTGTGTGGGGCTCCCCTGTGCACTGGAAACTATTTAGCGGTGTGGCTGCCCTCACGGTGTCAAGACATTGTCAAAAACGTATCTAGACATTGCCAAAAGCACCTTGAGGGACAAAGCTACACTCTGTTACAGTATAAAGTGTAACTGCATGTGCCTCCCCCAGGCAGGGGACAACTTCCCAGAGGTAACCACTGTTATTATTTCGGTTTATACATTTTCAGCAATTTCTATGCATGATCCAATATATACACATTTACCTTTACCTCCATACTAATACACAGGTTGAAATCCACTCCCAAACCCCCAAATTGGGATTATGCTATCCTTTGGCATTTTTTTCACTTAAGATATATCTTCTTTACCTGCCCACATGTCTCCATTTAGAGCTTCTGTGTCCTCTTAAATATCAACACTATGGTCCATCGGATTCCCATGCTCTCACTCATTTAACCGACTGTTCACTGACGGACATTTAGGTCTTCCCAACTTTTCTATAAGCAATACTGCATTGAATATTTTTATACTTACATCCTTGCACATTGTTTTTTTTTTTCTACCAGCATTTCTAGTGGCATTGTTGGATCAGAAGGCATGCAACTATAACACCGTTCGATTTCTACACATTTTTCCAATATATGCTTTAGCCTCCTTGATAGTCTTGGAAACTAGGAGGTCCAGTTTCTTTTCCCTTCTGAACCTCCATAATAGTAGAGCAGTTAACAGCCTGGAGAAAATGCCAGTAGTTCCGAAGGTGAGAAACTCTGCTTTTAAGTAAAGGAAACTCGAGTTTGAGTCCCAATTCCCCCACATATTCTGCAAGTTTCATTAGACAAACTGTTTAAATCTCACCTTCGTAATCTGCAATAATAATGATAGTAGAGCCTCCCTCAAAGCATTGTTACTGGAATTTAATTGAGATTATATATATATATATATATATATGCCTAGCATGCGGCAATTAATTATTGTTGTTAATAATAAAAAGCAAGGGGGTGGGAGGTTCAGAAGGAGTGTACACAATCTAACAATTAAAGAACATTGTGTTGCCAGATGATTTAGCGACCACTACAAGGATGAACTTCGGATGAACATGATAGAAGGGAAAATATTTTTCCTCACCAAGGAGATCGTAATTAATGTTTGAGTCACTGGGTGCTTACGAATCCAGAAGAGAGATAAATACCTCTATTTATATACGTACACACAGAGGATATGAATAAACATGCTTTGAAAACACGCCCCCACACACTTATGTATGAGAATGCTGTGGGCATATGGATTTTCCCTACACGCGAGATGCAGGAGGGACGCATAGCCTTCCTGGGTAATTTCCGAGCCCTCCTCTCCATCCACACTTGCCTCCCGTGAGGCACCGTCATCAGAGTACCTACAAAACCAACTTCTAACTTCGCCACAATGCATCAAAGAAACTGAAATAGTAATGCATGCGTTAAGGCAGTGGGTTTCCAGGACCATCTTGACCCTGTGTTAACACTTCCTCTGGAAGCAGGTGTAAGGAGACCCTGGAGCTTGGCTTGGGGGAGAGAGAGAAATTCCTATTCAGAGGCTGGCCCGGCCACTTACTAGCTATGTATTTTTGATTGACTTAACACTTCTGGGCCTTGCCACCTTCTTTCTTCAATGGGATAGTAACTAAGCCACAGGGTTCCCTGAGGGTGAACAAAGAGAATGAGTGACAGTTGGCAATTGTTGACTTTGCCCACCCAGCATCTGCTAATGGGACTCCAATCTTCCTGGAGGAAGTGCCCCTTTTCTGGTGCTGGTCCTCAAAGGACCCCAAGGGAACCCTTTCCATGGGCTAACTCCTAGGCTGGCGCAGGGTTGAGCACATGTCTCAGAAAGTGGCCAATCAGAACCCTGCCTTATCCTGGACAATGATTGGTTTAGGTCTGGCCATGCAACCCAATCAGAACAATGAGACTCAATTCCAAGATGCCTATGAGAAAAGTAAAAAAGTAACTGAGGTGTCAAGATGGAACCTTCTCTTAGCATCCTGCTACATCCTGGGAACAGAGACATCCAGAAGAAGGCAGAGAGGGAGAGAATAAGACCAAATGCCGATGATACCGTTTGAGTCCTTACACCCAGCTTGGCCAAAGTGCGGGCATCTGTGGCCTTTTGGAAATATAGAGCAACAATTCATCTTTTTGATTCAAACCAATTGGCTTTCCAGTCCCTTGAGACTCAGAGTGCTCACTAATGCAACATGCATGCATTTCAGTCCACTGTCTGTGTTTGTCTGCAGCAGCGGGGTGGGTTCTTGGGGGAGAGATCCATTACTGCAGGGACGAACCAGTTTTGTTTCTCCTTGGCATCTGAGACGAGGGCTGACTGACAACCCTAAGAGATCAAGTTCATGGCACAGTAATGAAAGCAGCTGCTGTGTGAATAGAAAACAACAACAGGAACCCTGGGCCCAATTTACTCGCACCTGGCACCCAGCCAGGCTGCAGGGTGTCACACTCGGGGAGGGAGCAGACACTGCTGCTGCCACCTCAGGAAGGCTGTGCTGCTGATGCAATTGGCCCCCGCTCTGTGATCAGCCAGGAGATGGCCAGCGTCACCTGGGGAGAGGGTCATCAGCTCCAAGGGGGGACACCAGCACTCCAGACAAACAGGACGAGAGATCACAACAAACCCAGCACTGAGCTGCCAAGGGCAGGCTTCTCAGAGAGGACCAGCCTTGCTGAGATGACAAAGTGCACAGGGAAGAATGCGTGAGTGGGGACAGACGGAGCCCAGAAGAACATGCTGAGGATTCGCAGAGCCCAGCTTCTTTCCTGGCCTCGCTGACCCCAAGCTGTGCAATTTTATTAAATTTTCTACGTCTCCCCTTTGCTCAAAACCATCCAGTGGAGTCCCAATTATAATAAAGGCTGCTTACAATAAAGGCTGAGAATTCTAGCATGACCCACAAGCCTCAGTGTGTACCACCCTGCTCTCCTGACTCTGTCTCCCATCAGTTCGGCTTTTTGCTTCTCCCACACCAGCCACGCTGGCTCTGTGCCACTCCAGACACACCAGCAGGCCTCTGCCCCAGGACCTTTGCACTGGCTGTGCCTCCTTCCCGGATGGCTGCATGACCTGCTCCCTTACTTCATCCAGGTCTCTCTGAGAAGGCCACTTTGTCAAACAGGCCTTATCAGAAAGCAGCCTGTCTTACTCCACCGCCATCACCCACCTTGCACGGACCTCTCCCTGAGAGGTTCCTTATTGGTGCTTCTGTTAACCACTGTCTTTCCCTTCTGTAGCGGGACTGTTACGTGTTTTGTTTACTGCTGTATCACCAGTGCCTAAAACAGTGCCAAACACACAGCAGGCGCTTCATAAATAAATTTCAATGTATTTAGTTGTTTCACACATATTTGCTGAGCATGGACCTGTGCCAGGCACTAGTAAAACAGAACTGGGAGAGACAAGGGCACCTGCCCTTGCTGAGAAATATTCATGTTGACAAATGAAAGAACAAGAGGAGTCGCCTAATTTCGGAATTGGAGCATTCTCTGGGGTGATAAACGGTGACTGGAGAACAGAAGGAGATTTTTAATTAGGTGGTCATGGTAGGTCCCAAGGTGGAGGTGAAGCTGCTAAAACAGTGAGAAGGAGCACATTCCGCCAGGTGCGTGCACCAGGACAGAGGAGAAGGGCTCCAGGTGGAGAGAACTGCAAGTGCAAAGGTCCTGGGGCAGGAAAGGGCTTAGGTTATCAGACTGCCTAAAAGCCTTCGGTGTGGCTAGAGGAAGGAAGAGATGGGTGGGGTCAAACTCCCAGGAGTGGGTATGGGGAGGCCCCTGCAGCAAAGGCCAAGGTTTCAGATTTTCTGCTAAGTAAGTGCTGTCACTATCTCACTGCTTTCAGACCCAGTGCCTTCTCTGGTGAAATGGGGCTGATAAATCCCCATGGCGGCGGGGAGGACTCAGCAGGAAAAGGCGAACACAGTGCCTAGCACAGTGCTTAGTAGGCGGTAGATGCTTCACACACATTAGCGACGCTACACTGTTTCCCTGGGAAGGAATCCAAACTTGACACAAGGCAGCAAGCAGTTGGCTAGAGCATTCAGTTTCTGTTTCTCAAACTCAATGGCTGATTGGTGGGAATGACCAGAAATGAACTTGAAGGATCAAGTAGGTGTCAACACAACATTAGAATTCTCACAGTTCCTGTTGGGTACAGGGCAGACTGCCACTCTCTCCCTAGACGTGATCCTGCATGACACAAAATCACGCTGCCCGGGCTGAGTGCGTCTGAGCGGTCAGCAGAGGGGATATCAGTATTAGCGGCAAAGTGAGGCTTGGCGGGGCGTTTGTGGAGGCCCAGTCAGGCAGTGCCATGCCTTCTGCCCTAGCAGACATCCCTGCTTAGTGCGTGGGCCTCTGCTGCCCCTGGGGAATTTAAGTGGGGAGCAGGGTGGCCCAGAGCACACAGGAGAGTCCTTTCCTTTTGGCAGCTGACTGCCCAGCACCTGGGCACTGCCCCTGCACTAGGCACGCCCATAACAAGTCTATTTGCGCCCAAGGGGTGAGAGGGGAATTTTGTTTCATCTGAGCAAAAAGCCTCACTCACAGAATGCACGGCAGGACAAGTCACCCATACGACCCCCTGCTGGTAAGCAGGTGAAAACCCGCCTCCTCTAAGACCCAGATACATGTCCCTAAAAGTAGGTCTCAGCCACAGCCCAGAGCCTTGAAGAAAGCAGGTATGAAAACACTGAGTCAGGAAATAGTGTGCTTGGGAGATGATTTGAATACCTAAAAAATTTTTCTTTGATCTAAGGGCTATTCCGTTTCAAAGAAAATGCATTTTTGTTTGGAGTCTTCGGTCCATGCAACTGTCTTGTAAGCCTCAGGAGGAAATGCTGTGAGAACCCTGAACCACTAGCCAGTCTGTTTGCTAGTGAGGACCGACCTGACTCGGAAACCTCACCACTCACAAAAGAGTGCTTTTTGTGCAGGTGACTCTGACTTAGGGACAGGAAACGCAAACCCAGTTCTACCTGGACTAACGGAGCTCTCACAGACCGGCCTTATCAGCAGGCCCTGGGTGACCTTGGGACAGGCGAAGGTGACCATTGGTGAGCTTTATCCCATGAAGCCAAATCTGGGAGGCCACCATCAAAAACAATTCTTATTCAGCGATCGAGATGTTTCTCAGAACAGAATCACTGGGGCAAGCGAGACGCGACTCCAGTGTGCGGCACGCTAGTGCTCCAGCTACGCACACTGCAGCCGTGCGTGGCCCAGCAGTGCGGTGCTCAGCAGCAGCTGAAGCGTAGAAGATGCGTAAGGACCGCGATCACATTCATAACCCTTTCAGTAAAAAAGCAAAGGTGGAACAGATATAAGCAATACGATCCCCTTAAAAAGATGCATATTTACCTATAAATGTGTATATAATGTAAAGTTTATGTGATATAATATAATTTATATTATGCAGCATATATGAATATGTAGTATTACACATTTGTACAGACATGTGGCACATAATAAATATAAGTTATATGTTATATAATAAATATTATATACTTACATAATGTGCATATTATAACCATATATAATATAATATTAATATTATGTATAATACAATAAAGTCAGTCTTTCTATAATATATATGATACATATATAAACTAGAGTGGATTTTTACTTATTTTAAATCTTACATTATTTTTCTCTAATATGTATGCACATACACACAACTTTATATATATGTACACATGAAATTTTCTATACATGCATATGTAAGACAGACCATACATGTATGCACACACACTCACACTGCACACTGATGATTAAAGGTATATTTGAAATGCAGATTTCCAGATACCTAACATAAAAAATAAAAGTTACTTTTGAACAACTTTTAAACAGCTCTGATAGAGTCCCAGAACATGACTCACTTGTTCTAATCATGGTATCTTGCGCAGAGCAGATGCTTAACTAGTGTTCGCTATTTGAGAAAAGACAGGCAAGGTAAGAGAACAGAATCATTTCAGTGAAGGAGAAACGACCCCCAAACCTCCTGTGAAACCTGTGGTATATGTGGGTCAAATGAAGTAGACACAACTCCATGAATTTTTACTTCATTTGTTGCTCAAGCAAAACAGAAAACAACCTATTTCTCTGGTCTAGAAGTAGAATTTTTTTCATGGGTTTGGAGAAAAAATTTATTTGGAAATATGACACTGAAGGACCACTTTGCGGACTGTCTTTCCCAATGACTAATAAACATGCTTTATGTTTTAATGAACACGAGGCACACCTCATATTCACTGAAACACGGCCTTAAGTTCAGGAATAACCATCTCATGCTAATGACTGGATACATATTCTCTAATCCTTATAGTTTTAAAAAAATACTAAAACCATAGTGGCCCTGCTGTGTCTGTTGGTTACAGATCTCTGCCTTTGCCTTGTCAAGTCAGGGGACTTTGCTTCATTTGACTGCGTTTCTTTGGTCCTCGTCTTCCCCACTAACTGGAAACTCCACGAGGGCAGGGGCCCTTGTCTGCCTTGTTTGCTCCATATCCCAGCACAGAATGGCACATGCAAGGGGAATAAATCAATCAATCGACAGAGCCTGTTCTCAGGATAGTCCTATAGGGAAACACTGTTTCAATTAATGCACCAGAAGAAACACTTACTATTTCCTGGGTCCTGTTTTGTATCTTACGTTCACAGGATTCCGTTTTATCATCCTTTGAGTTCTTACAGCAGGTTTCCTTAGAACCTCTGATGGTACTAAGTGGGGCCCATGTAAACACCGAATTACAAAAATAAAAACAGAGAAAAAAAGAAAACAGCAACTCATTCCAGAAAGTGGTCTCTGCCATGTTGCCTCCCTCCCTTCTCTGCCTGAAGCACTGCTGATTTCATCCCCCTGGGGGCCCAGAGCCAAAGCCCCTGACATCCCAGCTCAGTCTCACAGGGGACAGAGGACCAGCCTCGACAGAGAACAGGGCACCCCAGGGGTGGCAAACCACATGGTGGAGGGCAGAAGCAACTGGAAAATAAGGAATGCCAGCCAGAGTCTCCAAGGTGGCTGGCTAGCAGCAGGTTTGCAGCACCCAGGTGGGCTGCTCTCTCTGCCTCCCTCTTCCCTCCTATGTCTCCACCTCCAAACCATGCCCCACGTCCTACGTCCATGCCCTTCACGTCTCCCTCACCACGGCCATCCCGTGTCTCAGCGATGAGCATCCCTCCCAGGACAGAGCTTCGTAACTCATTGTCCCACAACCTCTCCAGCCGCCCTGTAATTGTCACACCTGCCAGAGTTATGACCTTGAAAAGGAAATCACACTCTGTCACCTATCTGCAAAACCTGCCAATGGCTTGCCATCAGACTTGGAATAAAACCCAAATATGTTTCCCCTCTTATTATAATACTTTATTGACTTACGTATTTATTTATTCAGATTCCAATCATTCTTATTTGAGTAATTATTATAATTATTAGTATTTTAACATTCAGTGCTATTTTGTATTAGTTGCAGACATACAGCCTAACGG
Organism: Macrotus californicus; assembly: GCA_007922815.1. Classification (NCBI taxonomy): domain Eukaryota; kingdom Metazoa; phylum Chordata; class Mammalia; order Chiroptera; family Phyllostomidae; genus Macrotus; species Macrotus californicus. The sequence goes on from VMDR010001220.1 coordinate 99,293, forward strand.
TCAGACCATCATATACTTCACAAAGTGCTCCCCCCAGTATTTCCAGCCCCTGCCATCAGAGTTACTACAGTGTTACTGACTGCATCTCCTAGGCTGTACTTACACCCCTGTGACTAGTCCGTACTTCTCAATCCCTTCCCCTTTCTTGTCCAGTCGCCCCAGCTCCCTCCCCTTGGGCAACCAGCAGTCTGTTCCCTGAACCCATGAGTCTGTTTCCATCTTGTAAAACCAAATACTGTATGCTGGCCTGTAAAGTCCTGCAGGACAGGGCTTTGAGTACCCTGGACTTCATCGTGGGCCACGTTCTTCCCTGCTCTTCCTCGCTCACACAGGGCCAAGGACTAGGAGCAAGTGCTTCCAGCTCAGGGCCTTGGCACGTGCAGTCCCCTCCATCCAGAAGTCTCCGTCCTCAAATCCTGACGCGAGGCAGACGCCTAGTAAGTAGATTTTCAGTGTCTGTACAGGGCTAGCACTTTATTTTGCAGTGTAATAATAAGAGCTAGCAACCACTTATAAGCCGATGAACCTCAGTCAATTTGCAAATGAGGAAACTGAGCCTTAGACAAGCAGGCAGTCCAAGGACACTGAGCTGGTGTTGGCAAGCCTAGATTTGAACCTGGTTCTACCTGACTTCCAAGTCCATGTTCTTAATTGCCTCGGTCTGCTGCCATGCATGGGCCGATTTACATGTCATTACTGCGCATGGATCTCAAGCAAATCCTTTCCTCACCAGTGTATTCAAGAAGTGTTTATCGAAAATGTCACATGCCCCATCTCCTGTGCTAAGCTCTCCGGACTTCTCTGTCCCCAGGACTGCCACGGTCACCCTTTTACTATTCGAAAAGTGAGTTTGGATCACTAGAGAGGGAAACTAAAGGAAATTCCTGGGATAAAAATAGCTTTTGCTGAGCACCTTCTCTTTGCGGGGTGCTGACCTAGGCCCTTTGTCTGCTCTGTCTTGTCTGATTCCCACTGGCAGCACTGTATGGCAAGTTATACTGATCTCAATTTAGGGACGACAAAACCGAGGCTCGGAGAGGTTACAGGACGTCCTCACAGAGGCAGAAGAGAGTGACAGAGCTCGCCTATCTCCATATTGTGCTCCTGTTTCTCCACCACACGTGGACGCCTGCACGCAATAGGAGCCATTCGATAACTGTGTGTCACGTGAGTAAATGAAGTCCCACAAGCCCAATTTGTGACACAGAAAATATCTGCTTTTAGCCTGTCCCGTAAATGAGTAGTTCCCAGCTAAAAAAAGGACGAATCTCATCTTGAGAAATCAGTTTTACTATGTGATGGCAAAATATCCTTTTTGCTAATGATTTTGGAGGAAATACAGCTGCCAATGCGAATCATACAACTTATGTAATTTATTTGGGTTAATCAAGTCCTATAACTTTCTGGGAATGGAAAGATAGCAAAGACTACCAGTCTGCCGTCAACGGTTTTCAAAATCTGAAAATTTACCACATGCCAGGCACTGCCTGTGGCTCTCTGTGTGAATTGTCAGGTTTAACTCCGGTACGATCCTGGGAAATATGAGGGGTTACTGCCTGCATTCCCCAGAGCGAGGCGAGTCACAGAGGAATTCAGTGACCGCACAGTATTGTGGAGGGATGGGCTGTGGCGGATGCAGGATTCAGGATTTATGCCCAGCCAGCCTCACTCCCAAGCCCATGCACTGAGCTAGTCTGCTAACAGGCCTCCGGGAAGCAGGGGGTTGGGGTCGGGGGTGGGGGGGGCGGGCTCAAGACATGGGGGAAAGTAACTCAGGAAATCTTTACGCCTCCTCATCAGTTCTCACAAATCCCTATCAAACCAAATCCAACAATGAGAAATAATTTTTCCCCAGGGTCTGACCCCCAAATGCTTCGAGAATGAACTCTGCTTCCCTCACCACAAAATTATTCAAGGGCTCAAAGGCAATTGGTGGCTTCTGGAACCCGACCTCAGAACCTGTGAGGGCCTGGAGGATGGTCCTAATAATGATACCAGTGGTTCTTCCCATTTTTGGCATTAGGGTTTTATGTCCAAAGATGATTCCACCCGACAGGCTCTGCGGATGTGATGGGATTAGCCAAGTTTCAAAGCTTATTTTTGACCTCCTGCCGAAAATTGAGCACATACGCTCACGAAGGCCACGGGGACTATCGGAGAACGTGAAGTTGATCCATCAAATTAGCTCAAACATAATTGTCCTGCATGACTGGCCGCAGGACTCGTCAGCTATAAACCTGTCAAAAAGCCATCCGCTCGGATGTTAAATAGAGACACAAAGTAGTGTTGTTTGGGATTTGACATTTGTTGGACGTTAGCCTGATAAGGATGCTTTGTTTCCTCTTGGAGGAATTCGTCAAAAGATGCAGAGAGTAGATAGACCAGAGCAGGAAGAAAAGGGACCCACACTAGTTTCTAGAAATACCAGCTTGTATGCGTCTGAGGTGTAACCATATCCTTTTCTTTGAGAGAACCTCTCAAGGGTAAAGATGCACATTTTGAAGGTGTTGGATCAGTTCTCTCTCCACAGCGGGGTTGCCCTTAGGAGTAAAGATGGTGCCCTACCATGCTGAAAATCTTTGCTTCTTTTGCAGAGCATGTTGGCTTGACTGCGTGCGCCCCTGTGACGCCGAAGAATGCAAGCTCTGGCAATCAGAAATCTTCGAGGAGAAAAACCCACACGACGTCAGGGCGAGACGCAAGCCCTGATGTAAAAGCACCGCCCATCCTCGGCTGGAGAGCAGGATCCTGCCGGGCATAGCCGGGCCTCTCAATCCTGTGCACTCTTCCGTTCCCTGCGAGTGCACAGCCCCTTCTCTGTGCCCGGCTCCGGGCGCCTCCCGGGCGAGCAGGCGTCCGAGGCTGCCAGCCTTCCTCTGCAGCCCGGACGGCTGCACTTCACCTGAGCCACTCCACTCCACGCCACTCCGCATCTGCAAGTCTCTCGCTGTTGTCTGACTTGTCTTCTTGCCGTGACTACTTGTCTGGTTCCTAATTTTTATGCCATTTTGGGGTAATTTTTCCCTTTTTTGTTATTGACAAAGACAGAGGAGGCCTGCTGTAATTTGTGGGTGACTGACAAGGCTGCGTGCTGTTAATTCAAATGTTTTGATTTACATCAGAGGGGTCCCCCAGGCCCCAGGCATGACAGGCTGAGAGAGCTCCTTCAGCGCCTGCGAATATGAAGTCCCAGTAAGTCAGGCCTTCCTGTGCTCGTCACTAAATTTCCCCTCCTGGGGCAGTTTGGCACGAAGCATCAAAAGCCTTAACACAGGCACAACCTCTAGCACTTCCACTTCTGGGAGGCTCTCCCAGAGAGATAAACAGACGGGTGTGCAGGGATATGAATGCGAGGATGTTCACCTTGGTGTTATTTAGAATTGAAAAAGTTAAAAAAAAAAACCACCACCAACTACATGTCCAGCAAGAGAGTTAATATGATGCATCCATACAGTGGAATATTTATAATCTCTAAAATTTCTTACGTGCATCTTTATTATTGATGGAAAAATACTTGCTGTAAGCATCAAGTAAAACTAGATTATAAAACTATTGTATGATATCCTCTTCTGTGGAACTGTAATATCTGTATGTGTCTGTATGGGAAAAGCTCTTGAAAAGGCACAGTCCAAAAATGAACAGTGGTGATATCTGTGGGTGATTTTCAACTTCTTTCTTGTTCTTTATGATGTAGGTATATTCCTTTTTCATCCAGAATAAAAAAAGTTTTTTTTTTTTAATCGTAGAAAAGCAATGCCCGCTGATATGAGAGAGAAACTTTTCATATACTGTGACCCACTTAAAAAATCTGTGTGTCTGCACCACATTAGAATTAATGGGCCTGGTAGTAAAGGGCCACCAGAATAAAACACCGATCGGGAGCCCAGACACCTTCTGTTGATTCCTGCTAACCATGGCTGTGTGTGATCTTGGCTTCTTGGCAGACCGAGTTAAAATTTTCTCTTTGAAAGATGAAACTGTGAATTTCCTGCTAGGCAAGAGCCAGGTCGATTATTGCTTAAGTCAGTGCTCTACTTCTAGTGAAACTGAAAACCTTCGGAAGGATGTCATCCTCATCAAAACTCAACCATTCAGAGAAGGGACAAAAAGAAGTGGTTGAGCCTGGTGGTTAAGAAAACTCGGAGGCGGGCTGCCTGAGTCCAGACCTGGACCGTACCTGTTCCTGGTGGTGGGGCTTTGTGAAAGAAACCACCGATGCTCTCTAGGCCTTAGCATCCTCCCCGATGAGATGCAGCTCACGCTGATGATGCTGTCAGCCTCAGAGAGTGGTCGAGAAACTGTGGTGAGGCGCTCCAGGTAACTGGTGCATGACCGGTGTGTCAGAGACATTAACGACGGCCATGACAGCCACTCAGCTCCTTTCTGGGGACCACAGTGGGCTGGCACTGGGCAACAATCTCCAACTTAGACTGTCGGAGTTGCCAATCTGACTTGCAGCTTACTTGTTGTGTGACCTGCTATTACCTGCTTCCAGAACCCTACTGTGTTTGATCTCGATTTGCGACCTGCTGAGATAGAACCCTCCCCATGAGGGGTTGGACTCTCTCAGTTTCTCTTATTATCATATTCTCTGGCTCTGGGTTTAAATCCCCCCAGACCCATCGGTCTGAAGAGACAGAAAAGCAAGACGGGTCTGAGCTCTTCCCCTACAGGAAGGACAGACAGGAAGCGACCTAAGGCCTCAGAACCGAGGTCAGAAGCAAACAGCTCCCAGGAAGGACGTCATCCAAAGGCCCTCAGTATTTTATTTGGCACACACAGCACTTTTTAATTGAATAAATTACTTTTCAACATTTAAAAAATGGAGACAAATCACCGTAAGTCCTAATTTCTAGAATTCTGCAAGAAAAAGGAAAGCTCTCACTTTGAACTTTGTAAGAAAATAGACTCATACTACGGTGTTCAACTTGCTTTGCTCAGGATGCTTCCTTCTAAGATTCGGTCTTAGGGCTCACACAGCTGGGCTGTCCTCCTTTTCATGCCTGCGTGGTTTTCCATCGCGTGAAAAAAATGTCATTAACTTAAATATCTACTTACAGGCATTTGGTTGTTTCTAGCTTTTGGCTACAACAAATAATGTTGCCATGAATATTTGTGCTTGTCTCCTTGTGCACGGGCAACGAGTCTAAACAATACTCTGTTTTGGGAGGTAAACCCACGTGGTAAAACTACAAAGAAAAGCAAGGGAATTCATTATAGACCCCCAATGCAGGCAAGGTGGGGGTTGCATGTGAAGGGGAGGGCAGCACAGGAATCCTCAACAGTATTTGTAACATTCTAGTGCACTGGGCTGTGGCCTCACAGGTGTTCCCTTTAGTGGTATGCTGGATAATTCATGCATCTATTTTACACACAGTTTTTTGTAAGAATCTATTGAGAAGATATTTTTGAATGAGATAAAAAAAAAAAGAAGGAAGAGCTCTAGCAACCCGTGGCCCACATTCTAGCAGCTGCCTCTGTAGGAAAAGTCAAGGACTCCTTAGTCCACCACAGTCTTCCCACCTCACCGTTAGAGGACCCCTGTCTGCTTGTTCCTTTGTGGGGTTGCCTGCGCCCCTTCGGCATTGGACTTGGTAATCCCAGCCCTGAAGACGGTGTGATCTCTAGAGTGGAGGCTGGAGGAACCCACTTCACTCCCCACAAAGTTCTTTCTGGGACAAATAAAGTACGAAGAAGATACCCAGGCATCCAGCACTTCTGAGAGTCGAAACGCCACTGGGGTGACCACAGAGAAACCTGCCCCACTTCCACGGTAAGTCCGAGACGTTACGGCACCATCTCAGCCAAAAAATAAGACACTGAGTTAAAGCAACTAACCAACGAGGAGAAACAAAGCAAAGACAACGAGATCATCTTCCACCTCCGATCCAGACGTCATAATTTCAGGGTCGAGGAAACGTATCGCCGACAGGCAGCCCGGGCAAGTCACCAAGCGTTGCTAAGAGGCCTCCGCAGCCCACCCTGCAAACTCTTCTTCGGAACAAGGAGGCGGTTTAAAAACGGCTGGCCAAAGGTGGGATGTGTTTCTCATAGGAGTTCATTCTAAGGATGAGCCCACATAACTCTTAGCACAGTGCAGAAATCCCACTTGCTCTATGCCGGTGAAGGAGGGTATGGTGGGAAATCAGTGAGCTCAGCTTCCGTGAACATGGCCATCTCAGTTACTAAGTACTTACCCTACAGGCACGAGCAGGTGCTCCATGTCTGTTCTCCACCACCACCATTTCCCAGTAAAACCCCCACACTGAGCCCGGGGCAGAGAGGGGCCTGCAGACAGCCAGCACTCTGCTGACTCCACCTCCTAACAGCTCTTCAAATGGCTCCCGGGTCCCCATCCCCTGCACTTCCTCCACCTTGCTCCCTGGATCACTTCAACAGCATCCCCACTTTGCTCCCAGCTGTAGTCTCGTGTCCTTCCACTAGGGTTTCCACCTGGTGACCACTGTGATCTTCCTGGTGTTTGTTTGTTTTTAAAGAAACCTCACCACTTCTTAAGTGAAATCGTCAATGGCCCCACTGTACTGTTCGAGAAGCAGAAAGTCTGTAGTGTGAATTTCAAGCCCCCAAGGCTTCCTACTCACCTCCTGCCCCCTGCCTTTGTCTCCGCACACTAGTCAATCCGAACTACTTCTGGGGCCCCAGCATGTTTCCACCCCCTCTAAACCCCTGCAGGTGTTACCACCTCTACTCGGGGAAGTGCTGTCCTCGCCCTCCGCCCCTCCGCCCCTCCGCCCCTCCGCCCCTCCGCCCCTCCTTCCCTCTCGCTGCCACTCTGCCTCTGGTGTCTACAGCCCTCTCTGCCCCTGAGAAATGACTCTTTCCTACCGAGATGACATGAAATGCCGTGTGACACACAGGCCATGACAGCACATGTGGTGGAACTGTGTGTACTAGATGAAGTTTTTTATGTGTATATGAATAGACAAGTGTGTACGTACTGCTATATGTATGTGCCACATGAATGCACACACATGCACGCACACACTTTTTAAAATAAGTGTGGAAAGTACAACCCCCAAGCACATCTTTTGGCTCAATAATACCACTTTTTGCAACTTATCCCAGGATAATGATCATATATGTGTTCCAATATTTAGCTGTCTTTTTTTATTAGAATGTGATTCTGACAGACAAAACATTGGAAATAACCAAAATATCCAACAACAGGGATGGATTTAATGAATCGGAATCTATCTCTTCAATGAAAGGTGATTTTGATCTTCAAAATGAGGCTGTAGGGCTCTATTTAAAATATGGAAAGATCTTGAGGATTATAATTAGCATGGGAAGGTTATTACAAAATAGTAAATATTTTAAGTGTAGTAATATTTTGGTTAAAAAAAACATAAAACTGTACAGAAATGTGTTAAACGCATGTTACATGGGAATATGAAAGTTAACTTTTACTTTCTTGTCTACATTTTCCTTTTTTTTATTTATTGATTTTAGAGAGGGAGGAAGAGGAAGAGAGAGAGAGAGAGAGAAACATCTATTTGTTTTTCCACTTATTTATGCGCTGATTGGGTGATCCTTCTATGTGCCCTGACCGGGGATCGAACTTACAACCATCGGTATTAGGACAATGCTCTAACTGAGCTACCTGTCCAGGGCCTGAATGTCCTGCACACGCCACAATAAATGTGACCTTTTTTCTGATATAAGAATAACAGAAGTTTCACCGGCTTGTCTTTTTATTATTATTATTGTTACTGTTACTGGTGAGGAGGCTGCGAGAGGATGCTTAGGAATCGGGATTTCTGCAGGTATCTCAGGGCTACTATTGCTGGGACGTGAGGTAGCATTCCAGAGCGGGCAAGCCGTGGGAGAGTGGGCACAGTGAAAGCCCCCTTTGCCTTCCGGCAAACTGGCTGTCAAACTGGCTCCACCCAGGCCTGTCCTCCTGTGCCCACGCCTGTGAATTCAGGCAACCTCTGTGTGTGCTGCAAGGGGAAGCTTCGGCTTCCCTGACTCGGGGCCAGAAGCAATTTCCTGCTGAGAAAAAAGTGAGAAAGCGCATCTGCGGGGCACATGGGGCACCTGTGAGCAGGAAGCTCCCACTTCGCAGCCTCCCACACCCTGAGGGGGTCTACTCCTGTGACCAGGCTGCCTTTGGGGGGCTTTGCGTGTCCCCCCGGGGTGCCATCCAGGACCCATTTTGATACAGAGAAAACAGATAGGAACCTGAATTTACATTTATTGCTGTGTAAAACATGGTGATTTTTATCTTAAATTGAAAAAACACTCATGGACACTGGTGCTCTGACTTAGGCTGCATATGAGCGAGCCCTCTATCAGGCCAGTGAGCCCACGTGTGTATGGGAGGGGGGGCACTGGGGCGGAGGGCTGCCGGGACTCTTCCCTCTTTCCTCAGGTTTCAGCCTGTCCCGGGCAGTCCAGGAAGGCAGGTGGACCTACCAATTTCACTACCTAAGCTTAATGGTATGCACTCAGATCCCTGCATTTCTGTGTGATATCTCAGCACGGACAGTCACTTATACCAGTTCACTTTAAAAAAATGTGCAGTCAGACATTTGAATCAAGCAATCACAAAGTGATAAACCCAGATCTTCAAAAACTATGAACCATATTCAGTCAATGTGCTCTCACTGTGAATTTTTTAAAAATAAGAGCCAGAGTTTTAAAAAATACTTTAAGTAGAATAAAACTATATAATATATACACACACATATAATTATTATATATCTATGCATATATTTTAATATATTATATATGCTAATATCTAATATAAATATATATTATTTATCTCATTGTCTTAAAATTTCCAGTTTGTACATATTTTAACGAAGCACAGTTTTTACTTGTGCAGTGGCACATGGGTGTAATTAATAGGTGCATAATATACATAATCGAGGGATGCATGCTTAACATTTACTGGCGAGGCAAGCACAAAATGTTAAAACCACTGGTTTAACGTCCTTTCTCACCTAGATCTGAGCTTGTGAGGTCAGAGACTAATTACCAAGTTTTTTGTACCCCTGTGATCACACCTGCCCAGTTCTGAGGCACAAAATAAAGGTCTGCCTGACGGAGGAAACTGCCCTGCAACACAGATCAGAAGCAGCCCAATGAAGAGAGGAACAGATGCTCTGGCTTCCCCTGAAAACGCCAGGACGTGGCCTGACCCCCAGCCATCACCCCTCTGCATCATCCAGCCGCTTTAAGATAAGATAATTACTCATGGATGTATTTATTTTGGTAAAATATCAAACCGTATGCTCTGCTTATAACTACAGCCATATTTTTTCTTTTACTCAAAAAAAAAAAAACCAAGAGAATGGAATGCATTCTCTCTCCTTCCCACCCACACGACTTCAGGAAGAATAAAAAAAAAAACCCCAACCCCCCAAAGAATGGCCTCCCCTTTACGGCAATTTGTAGCCTGGAGCTGGTTTTTAGAGCTGAGTAATAAATCCCAGAACAACGGTGACTACAATGGAAAGGCTGACAGACATTTAACACTAATGGGGCAAACAGAGGGCACGCAGGAAAATACTCTGTCAGATCCCCCACACTGAATGTTCGCAGATTGCTCACCGGCGTGCTATTTTTTTCAGTGGACGATTTGCCTGTTCATAAACAGCAGAATATTTCCAAAAAAAAAAAAACTTGCAACTTCCGGGAGGAGAAATTTCCTTGATATTCTCGTTTCCCACAGGTCAGGTTATATACTAAATACTCACTTCAACTGCTTTTGTTATTGCTGTTGTTTTCAACTAGAAGGAACAAAAATGACATCTGAACTGCGACAACTTGATAACTAGTAAAAAAAAAAAAAAGCAAGACTTAACTGTAACACCGCAACTGAAACTTGAACTAGAACAGCTTTGTGTTAACATCACTGCCAAAGCCCCCAATGCTCAAACCGTCTCCTTTACTGTGTGGAGGCCAGAAGTGCAATCACAAAACCACTTAATTAATATGCAAGATAAGGAGGGGGAATATCCCCGATCCCCAAGGTTCATATGGAGACCTTAATACTCGACAATCCGGAGCAAGACTTTCTGGAAGAAGTCTCTTCCGCCTGAGACACTTGTCATGTCCCATTGTGTTCGAGGCTTTGTGTTTAAATCTGTGACTGTGGGGAGAGCCGTGACGGCATCCCGGTGTCTGGCACAGGACAGTCAGAGGTTCTCACATGTGAAGGTGAGATACACCCGTGACCCGCAGCCACACAGCTGTTGAGAAGACTGTCTTATCAGCACACATCACTTCCTTCCGGGGCTGGAAGAACACGGAACAGCATGTCTGAGGGTGGGGGAGAAACATTCCCGGGCAAGACTGCACGTTCAGATGCATGGGGGTGGTGGTGGGGGGGGGCGCGTTCCGAAGTACAGAGGTGCACTTTCCAACAGAGTCCTGGAAACCCAGTTTGGACAAGAAGAAAAGCAATTACAAATATTGCATCTCCATGGTAATAAAACCGTTGGACCTATTCCTGTAATTACTCCATACAAATATCGAAGATGTAGGCAGAGCAAAGCTGACATTCTATCATCTCAATTGATCCTTTAGGCTCCCTCAAAGCAACTCTTATTTGACTCAAACACGTATATTCTGTGAACAACAATCTACACAGTTTTGCATCAAAACCTGTATACGAAATGAGCCAACAGGCCTGGCGTTTTTACGAGCAACTATGGATTTTGCAGACCGATTTACATTATAAGCATTCTAAGGAAGGACTGAGACTGGAGAAAATGTAGATATATTTTTAAAAAGATGCTTCCTGTGCACGGGGACTCAATTTTGAAGCCCACTCAGGAATTCTGCATGTACAAGCACTTTCCCTGGGTATAATTTAAAGGCAGTTTGAAACTTTGGCCCAATTTGATCAAATATTGATAGACGGTCCAGTAAAACGTGGTATGGGAAGCAGCTACTTTACTGCACATTGACACTGTAAATTTGAAGAGACACTGTCAACCTGCTGAGCTCTGAAATTTACTTCTCTAAAAGGCAGATAAATCCCACGGCGAACACTGGGGATCTGGGTTAAATATACATACTCATGTACCTTACGTAAGGTCCTCCACAATAAATTTCTCTTAGAGTCTAGTGCTAGGAAATAGTTTGTCTTTCCTGATGAATGTGTCTGCTTTCCTATTAGTGAATGAGGGCCGTGACTCATCTTGTTTCTCTTTTTGCCTTTGCAGCCAGGAACCTCTGAGTTTTGTTTTGCGCTCAGTTGTCATAGCTCCTCTTATAGCTTAGGTTTTGTGGTGCAGCTCATCTGCTCCTTCATTATGAGCTTCTTATTCTTTTTATCTTCCCCTTTACTTTCATAATTTTACTCATATTTCTTTTATTAAATGTCGTCTCTCATTCTTTTTGGAAGAAAGAAGAAGAGAAATAGTTAAAAACATCAAGTCCCAAGATTCCTTCAAGTAACGTCCATGAAAGTTTGTTTCTGACTTTTATTTGCCGGAAACAAACCAAATACCTGGACGTGCAAGTATAGCGCCCTCTCTTGCTGGCTAGCACCCAGCTCAGCTGTATAGACAAATGTCACATTAACCTACCACAGAAAATTAGGGCCAGCCAATTCCCCACCAAGAGGTCACCTGGACTCCTGATGAGATCCTACGGAGGTTGCCAAAGGCCAGCCATACTTCACACCTTAATGAACTTTTTAAAAATGGAAAGTAGAGATGCCTATTTATCGTAAGGGGGAATTAATTATTGGAAGAGATTCTTTTCTCTGAATTTTGAAAGGGAGAAATTTGGTTCTAACTAGGGTGACCTGGAATTGTTACATAAGGAACAGAAAGGAAAAAAAAAAAAAAAGGGAAGAAAGAAGGCAAAAATCAACCAGATTCGATGTCAGCGGAGTCACAGCTTTTCACTTAAACCTGCGTTTCTCAAACCAGCAGGCACCCGAATCACCGGCAGGGGCAGACTGCCTGGCTCCACCTCCAGCTTCTGATGCAGCCAGTCTGGGCGGGGCCCGAGAGCACAGGAGTCTAGCAAGTTTCCAGGGGTTGCAGATGCAGCCTGGATCCCTTCACCCCTGCCCCGGAGAAAGACCCAAATTGGTTCAATTACAGTCCTAACATCGCTCTTCTCCCCTCACACCCCTGCCCCGTATTCAGTCCTAGTGCCGTTTCACAGCACTAGAGGAAGGGAGAGAAGAAAAGGGTACGGAGGTACAGACGTGTGGTGAACAGATACAGTTGATTCCAGCACTTCCTAGTCACAATAATAACCAATGACTTTGTAGCACTTCACTCTACGCCGTGTGTCAAATGCTTTGCAAGCATTATTTTATTCAATTCTCACATGCCTCCCTTGAGGTATGAATTGAATTGGCCTATATATGATGGGGAAATTGAGGCACAGAGAGGTTAAGTCACTTCCCTGATTTCACACAGCCAGTAAGCAGCGGACCTGGGGTTTGAGCTCGGGTGTGTGGTTTCAGAGCCTGTGACCCTAACTACTAGACTGTGGAGTTCTCCTGTGAGGTAGAACCAGAGACTTGGCAGCCTCTGTTGTTCTTGGAAGATTCTCCCTCCAGAAACACAGTATCATTGTGTAAAAGCGGGCCTCCTCCCTGGGGTCTGGATTTCAGGTCCCAGCCTTCACAGCAGGCACGCTCCCCGCTTAGCCCTGCAGAGCAACACCAAGCACTCTCCGCAGCAAGGGGATGGCGGCGCTCAGCCGTGAGCTGGGGAGGCCAGTGGCAATGCACGTTGCTGGAATGTGGCTGGTGTTCTAAGAGTAAGGACCTCTTCGAGGGGCCAACAAGAGCCACAGAGGCTGGTAGCTTCTGGCCTTTTTACAAGTGGCAGAAGTCCAGATGGAGTTTCACGTGCTCCGCATCCTGGCTGGGAGTGGGGACTGGCCCCCAGCCCCCAGGATCTCCGTGGTTTTTGCTGGCTATATGAGGACTGGCCACTTTGTTAACGAGGATGCTGTGAAATGTGTTAAATAAAATGAAGTGAGACTAAGCCGTAAGGAGATGAGGGAAAGGCAACTACTAGTATGAACAACTTAAATGGACCCCAAATAATAAGATTAATGGTAATAATAGTGGTGATGATGGTGGACATGCACTGTGCTAATGCTTTGTAAAGTCATGGGTTCATTTACTGAACACAGTCCTATGGATAGATTCTACTATTGTCCTTATTTTACAAACAAAGGTGGGGACTTGGAGGAAGTACACAAGTGGCCCACATTGACATAATTACTAACTGGTGAAATATCAATTCACATCCAGGCAGTGTCCTAACCTTTGCAAGACACAGCTGGCGGCACGGGGGTCAATGTCCCAGACACCACCTCCGGACACCTGGCACGTACCCCACTGGTACGGCTCCTCCCCCTCCACCTCACTGCCAATGTGGCCGGCCCTTCTCCTCGCTCACAGAGGCCCAGAAGAACACGGGGTTGGAGTCTCGACCCAAAGGCCACGTGGGGGCTGGGAACCCAAAAGGGTGAGAGCCCCGGCCAACTGCTGCCACACAGGACAGTGGTTTGTTCCAGCGTTTTCCAACCAAGATCCTACAGAGGCCCCTACATCCAGATTTGGATAGGAAATATCCTGAGTTTTAAATGAGGCCTCTCATTAAAAGGAAAAAAAAAGGCAAATCACACTCATTTATTTTAAACCCGGTGTGGGCTGGACACACCAAATCTGGGGCCTGGTTTGAACAGCAGGCCTTCATAGTTCCTGACCTCTATCCTAGGTGCCAAGTGGCCAGAACAAAGTAGGGTACCTCTTGCCCTCAATTCCACAAATAAAGAGAGTTCATTTTTTTCCCTCTTTTCTCCCAACGCTGGATCTGTAGAAAGGAAGCCTAAGAGGGGGAAAGCACTTTAAATAAGGAATCAAATATTGAACAAATGAGCGAAAAGAATAAATCTGTTTGAAAACAGTCTTCCAGCACTAATGACTAGGATCTAAAAATAATCCCAACATATTTTTAAATTGGAAGAACATCCAGAAAAATAAATTGAAAGACAAATCAGGGAAGACATTTTTAACAAGGTGGAACAAAACCGGATTCAGAGTGGAGTTGAGAACAGAAGAGCTGCATCCTGAGTTAAGGTTTTGGCATGACCTTGGTGGTATGCAAAGGAAAGCCAGGAAAGGCAGTGGCGGAGCGCAGTGCCAGTGCGAAATCAGGCAGAAGGGAAACGCAGCACACGGGGAGAGGAGTTCAAGTTCAGTCCTGTGCTTTTAGGTAACCTGCGGTGGGACGATGACCGAGTAATCCCTTTCACGGGGACACGGGCTGGTTAAATACTAGTTATAGAATGCTTCACGTCCTCTGAAGTCAAATTCATGTTTCTTGTTATCTGCCTGGAGTGACCATTTGCTAGCAGCCTTCCGACATCCTTCCTACCCGCCCCTCCTCCCTTTAGTCCTTTGTTTCCATGACAGACCCACAGGATTCTGGGGACGCAGACCCCACTTCCAGGTTTCACAATGGGTCAGGTGACCCAGGCTAAGCCCATCAGTCCAGTTCGTGCCCCTGAAAACTGAGATTGGTTTTGGAAATTGCCATATGGCAGAAGGTGGTCTAATCCCAATGATCATCCACACCATTTGGGGGAAGACGGGGAGAAAAACACTTTCTCTTTCCTACTGGATGTAAAGAATGAAGCTTATAGCTCCAGGGTCTTCTAGCCATCGTCTTGGGGTCACATGTGAAGGCAACCTTAGGAGACAGAAAGAAGTTGCTTTCTTGAGGATATTGTCAAGCTGCTAGATCAAGCCTTTCCTGAAGCATTACGTCTGGGTTTTCTAGTCCCCTGAGCCAGTACATTCCCTATAGACACGTTTGAATTGAATTTTACTTGTTACTTGCAGCAACCCCTATTGATACAATGTTTCTCTCTCTCACTAGAGCAGATTCCTCAGAAGTAAAGCCTATGATCTTATTTAAAAATATCTCCCTGGCCCAGGAAGTGGAAATACCAAAATCAGTAAAACCCCATGAAAGAGACATAGTCTCATGGGGAAGACAGACATATTTCATAACTATTAGACAATCTGATCAGTCCTAAACTATACGTCACTGAAGCACGGTGGGGGGGTGGTTCTTAACCACTGGGGTGAAGGTTGGTCGGAAGAAATATGATGGGCAGCTCTCAAGACAGGTGACGTTGAGTCTCCTGCCCAAAGAGTCCTAGTAAATATCAGGCTGTATCACGGACTCATGGCATGGAAAGAATGGGCAGTTTCAAACCTGGATCAACTGTGTGCCCCTGTTACACTTTTCCCAGCATCTGTGTAGTAGGCTTATTTACCTAATCTTAAAAATTGACTACGGTTGAACTTAAAATAGTTAAGCCTCAGCGTAAACAATATCTATTAGGTTGCGATTTGGCCATGTTGGTTACAACTTTTGCAAACACACACTGCAATAATACGTTAACTATTAAAATGAAAACAATGACATCCTGTGTGCTGCCTAAAGCCATGCTGGGAAGCACCAGCGTGACATGGCGTCCACGTCCAGAGACCCTGAATGGGAAGAAAGAGGGGCACTTAGTTCAGTGTGACCGGTGAGGTGCTAGGGTGAAGGGCGTTCTGTGGGGTCCAGCAGACCAGAGTTCACGCCCAGCTCTGCAATGGACTAGATCTGAGGTTGGGCGAGTTCCTGAACTCTGTGCCTCATGCGGAAAAGGGGATTTATCTCTCTCGCTAGATCACTTTGCAGGGTTGTTGTGAAAACCCAATGAGATAATGCACGTACAGTGATAAGCACAGGTCTTGGCCTGGAGCCAGACCGCGATAATGGCCTCAATTATTGGTGTAATGATGATGATGATTAGCGTTCTTTACTTAAAGCATTCAGCGTTGGGCTGATGAGCAGGGTTGTTCAGGCATTTCAGTTGCCCTCTTCCAAGTTCATGGTAGGAAGCAACAACTCGGTCTCTTTAGAATATAAAAATAATGATGGACAGAAACCCTCTCTGTCCGACTCATGTTTGATGTAGATGGCACCAATAAAATGTAGGTTTTTATTGCAAGTCACTGCGCCTGGGGGGGTGGTTTATTATGCAGGGCCAGTTTCCTGGGCACGCAACCTGTGCAGCCCACCGCCCTCAACTCATGTTTCATCTGAGGCATGAGCAAAAAGCAAACTTTTCACGTGTGAAGTCACCGTGATGGGGGTTTTTCTTGTTATAGCAGCAAAACCTAACCGATCCTATCTGATACAGGCCTGTGATGTATCAGTTTGTCACTCACTTACCCGTTTACTTCCTATTTCTTGATTTCTCACAAAATTCTAGAAACCATAAAGAGGAAAACTAGTTCTCTGTGGACCAGGAATGCCCTAATTCCATGCAAGGGCAAGTCACGTGGTGGAAAGGTGCCTGTGTTGAGGGTGGGTGGCGAAAGGCTAAGGCTCCGTTCCCTTTAATTGCTTTAGTTCCACTAATCAATTAACATTCGGCTAATAATCCCTTTCAAATGAGTCATTCTCGCCAATTAAAGGCTGATCTGTTGCTAACTGCACCAGCTCATGGTGAACCTACCTTGTGCTTCTGAAACTGCCTAGTGGATGCTTTGATGGAAGTTATGGCTGAGACAGACTCTCTCTAGACAGTGACAAAAGAAGTCGTGAGGGGGGAGGGGGTGGCGGCAGGGGCAGGAGGAGAAGTCCTAGGCAGTGCGAGCCTGAATGATTGAACTGGAAAACGAGCCATTCCTCGGGGTTAGCAAATGATTCTTCATCAGGCAGCAGACTATTAAGCACACCTAGATAATAAACGGATGATTTTCACAGTCATCCTGCGAGGTCCTCATATTTCCCATTTTAGAATCCCATGTTACTTTTAAAGGATCCGTCCATTACGATGATTTACATCGCTGAGCTGAAACAATGATGCCCTTTAATGTCAGAGGCAGAGCATGATTATTTATCATTAAATCAGCCTTTTTATTATTTTTTTATTCTTCCTTTCCTGGCACAACCTTTGAAAAATGCTCTTGTCATGACACAGATGGGTGCGATCGTTCCTCTGAGTCCCTCGAACAGGGGGACAATGCAGAGCTTCAAGCATCCTCAAGAACAGAGGTGAGAGAAGAACCCCCTGCCCAGCTCTCACCCTCCCGCCCTGTTCCGCAACATAATCACTCATGAGTTAAAAGAGCATCGTTTTACCTGAGAATGGTGGCATGGCATTGAATACAGATTTCATTTACTCCAAAAATATGAGGTACTGGTCCCCACATCCCGTTTCCCCCCTAAATTTCCAATATAGCACTTTATTTATCCATGCCACAAACACGTGTTAAAGGAGTGTTCTGTGCCAGGCACTGTTTGAGACCATGAGAGTAGAAGGGAGAACCAGACAGGAGATGCCCCTATCCTCATAGTGCCCAGTCCAGCCCAGGGACCCTCAGTCTTGGCACTACTGACACGTGGACCAGATGATGCACTGCTGAGGGGGGCGGTCTTGTGCACTGTAGGATGTTTAGCAGCATCCCAGCCCCTATGCATTAGAAGCCAGTAATATCCTCTTTCTAGTTGCAACAACCAAAAATGTTTCCAGACATGGCCAAATGTCCCCTAGGAGGCAAAACTACCCGTGGTTAAGATCCACTGTTCTAGCAGAAACAAGAAACGAAATATACACAATAAAAGAATTTCATGCAGTGAGAAGGGCTATGAAGGAAATTCAACCTGCAAAAGTTGAAAGAAGATGGGTAGGAACATGCTAGTTCAATGAAGTGGTCAGAGAGGGCTTCTTGGAGGAGGTGTTAGTGAGAATGTTGAAGAGAAGCCTGGCAAGGGGAAGAAGCAGGGAAAGAGCATTGGAGGTGCAGGTTAGGAACAAGTATAAAGACTAGGAGGGAAAGATGGGTGGGCTGTTTTCAGAAACAGGAGAGACAGAGAGGCATCTATGATGGATGAGGGACCAGATGGTATTATCAGATGCTGGAGAGGTGGGGAGGTGGGCAGGGCAAAGACTTGGGCTTTAAGTGCAGTGTGAGAAGCCAATGGATGTTTTAAAACACAGGAGTGGCATTACAAAATGCATCCGTTCACTGCACACATACTATCAGAGGACCCACTCTGTGCACAGCAGCGTTCTGGGCAGCAGGGCTGGAAGGGTGGAGGAAGGTACAGAAGTCGGTACAGAAACAACTAAGTCCCCGTCCCTGACCTCGAGGGGCTCCCAGTCTCCTGGAGGATACTAACTTGCAGACAAATGAAAAGACAGTCACAAATGTCACTACAGAGATAGATCCAAAAAGCTGCGGGCTCATTTTCAAGAAGACATGGAACCTTAATCAGGACGGGGTGGATGGAACTTGAGACAAGAAAGAGATCCCTGCCTTGGAAAACCCACAAGTGGCAGGGATCTGGGGGCCTGGGGTCACTGCTGTTTCCCCAAAGCCCAGCAGAGTTCCTGGTTCATAGTTTATTCTTTCTCAGTGGGATACAAGTGAATAATTTTTGCATATTCTTCATGTGTACAGAATGCCTCTAGTTACTTCCTATGCTTTTGTGGACTGAATTGTGCCCCCCCCCCCAATTCCTTTGTTACAGCCCTAAGCCCCCAAGGGATGGTATTTAGAGATGGGGACTTTGGTGGGTGATTCGGTAGAGAAGGTGGAGCCCTCGTGAGTGGGATTAGTGCCCTTACAAGAAGAGACACGAGAAAGCTTGCTTCCCACCCCACCCCCCTCCATCATGTGCAGAAATCAGGAAGAGGGCTCCTGCCACAACGGACCATGCTGGCACCCTGGTCTTGGATTTCCAACCCCCAGAACTGTGGGAAATAAATGTCTGTTGTCTGAGTCCCTGTCTATGTGACTGGGTTATAGCAGCCGAGCTGACTAATATCCACACCTTGCTATTCCTCCCGTCCTCACCCAACCCCACGAGGCAGGTGATGGAAGGTGGGCCCCAGGACAGCAGGAGGCGTTGCCTCTTGTTGCCATCCCTTTTACCTCCAGTGAATTTGACCCTGCCTGGCACACACCACTTGTGTCATCGATATTGCTGGTGTGAATAAATACATAGGCTGGAATGCAAAACAAAGGAGGTTTTTTTAATCACATAGACAATGGGAAGCTATCATTGCTAATTAATTAAGTTTAATTACTTTTTATGCCTGCTCTATGCTGACTACCACTTACTATGCATTATTGCATTTATTCTTTGTCATTTTTGTGTTAGGTTTGGGGGGTCTCCTGTTGAATGAAACGGATGTAGTCCTACTGGACTATAAGTGAGGGGGACAACATTAATAAATGGATGATGGGAACTCTCATCTAGTCTGAAGGTCATGGTCAACACTCTGTAAACATTTGCTAAGTTGACATCATTGAAAACCACTTCCTGTTCATACAGAAAATAGCTCAACTTCCAGGCTCATGTCAGTTCACATACTTCAGGGCCTTTTCTCTGTGTGTTCATACAGCTGGCTACCTTTTTATTTGTTTGATAAAAATCCGTGATCTCAACTATTAAGGGCAAAAGTGAACATGACGTTTTCATACAGGAAATAGCCAACTTTCATTAACCAGGAGAGCCTGTTGGGAAGTAACTGTTAGGAAGTCTTCACTTCCCTTGTCTCAGTTTTGGATAATAAAACCTTTCTGGGATTGGGTGACCCCAAGGTGGGAAAAGACAGGTCTGGACCCCTGCCCTCAAACCTTTCCAGCATCATGGTTACAGAGGTGAAGTGATCCACAGATATTAATCTGTGAGGTTATGAGATAATTTTTGTTCACCCAGGGCCAGGGTGAAATAAGAGAAACAAAATCCTCCCAAATCATGATTTTTTTAAGTTAAATATTCCCTTTAAAATCCTGGCTTATTCTGAGATTATGAAAGGATAGTTACAGTTAATTGTAGCTTATTTTCTTATTTTATTTTAATGTTTTTACTTGGAAAAATAAAAAAGAGAGCCACGTGGAGTTAATTTCCTCAAAATTGTACTTTTCTTTGAGATCCCGAAGATTCTGTAAAAGTGTGAGAGAGAGAGAGAGAGAGAGAGAGAGAGAGAGAGAGTGTGTGTGTGTGTGTGTGTGTGTGTGTGTGGCCATAACAAGAGCTCATTTAAGAAACAAAGGAGATCCTGGAGCGACAACGAGAAGGAAATGCCCCCAAATCAAGGCAATGTTCTAAATGGGCTCAGCTGCTTGGGGGTCTGGGAGACAGGTACCAGACCCACCTTATTAAAATTTACTGGGCATTTGAATCGCATAGGGATCTTGTTAAAACGAAGACTCTGATTCATTAGGTCTGGAATGGCCTGAGATTCTGCATTTCTTACAAAGCCGGGTGATGCTGCTACCGCAGGTCTGCAGACCACACTCAGAGTGGCCAAGAGTCAGAAGACATCCATGAATAAAGGGGAGAAGAGTGACCCTTTGGCCAACGGGGTGGTGCTGGCGGGGGTGGAGAAGACTGAGATAAGGGTGGGAAGTGTGCTTACTGGGTACCAGTGAACCCACTGATAACGATGATGCAACCCACTTGTCAATCCTGGGTAGCAGGGATTCATTACAGGGCTGTTCACCTTAAAGTATTTTACATTCAAGTATAAACCGAGGCGTAGCAGGTCCGTGCACAGTCACGAACCACAAAGTAGCGGTCAGGAACACTGGCTTTAGACCCAGACTTTCCGGGTTGGATTCCAGCTGCGTCACTTCCTAGCCATGACACTCTATTTCCCAACCTCTCGGATTTTCAGCTTTCTCATCTGTGATGTGGTGATAATTGTACCCCCGGCAGGACTTTGTCTTGTTGAGCACACAGGACACTGCCAGGCACACCGTCTCATAACCTATTGGGAAAGCAGACAGGAAACGGACCGTAGAGTGACTCAAAGATGATGAGCCATCTGCTCTGTGGCCAAAAGATACACTTTGAGGGTAGCTGTGAGGTTGTCTGGTCTTCCCAGTTTAAAGGAACAGCCCTTAACACTGACCATGGGGAGCTTCCTGATCAACTTTATTTTTGCTTCTTAGACAAATATGGTAGGTGGTCATGTGGCCACCTGTTTATTCAATCAACCATGAAACAACTATTTCTTGATACCCTATTATGCTTCTATGCTGCTTTTTCACATACTCCTGAGTGCCATCTGATAGTCACAAAATTCATTTTGATGCCCCCTCCCTGATGCAAACTATACTTCCCTGCCAATGCTGAACCCTTGAGCCTCTACAGCACACAGTAGGGTCCTCGCTTTTTATCAATAACAATCACGCTGGACTGGATGAAGGAGCAGGGCTGGTCCTATTATTTAACACATTGGGTTTATTTATCTGACTCTTGTTTCACTGGAAATGAGGGCGGTCAATAATTTGTCATTGGTATTAGCAGTGAGATTCTCAGCTAAAGTTGCAATATTTGATATTGGAATCAAAAGACGACGCCCAGGATTTAAAGTGTGGCTTCTGCTGGAGGGCAGCCACACGCAGCACATGACCTGTATGCCGATTCTGCTCAGCTCAGTAACTTCAGGCGTCGCAAACAGGGGACCTCACACAGCAAAGTTCAGGCCAAGCTGGGTCCATGTACCTCCTGAGACGTACAGGCCACACTAATGAAGACAGCTATTTGAGCAAAACTTATCAAATATGATATTCACCTTTTTATTTTATTGGTATTATTGTTGATAAACGTTTCTGTTTAAATGGCTGGCTTTGATTAAGTTATAAAGTGACTTTTATTGCAGCTAAATAAATCTTACGGTGAGGCTATGTAATAGGGAAAATATCCAACTCTGGAAAATAATTCTAGTTTAAGCTTTCAGTTGGTTGAAAAACAAGACTAATAAAATTGGAAGGATATCAATTAGTGACAATTTGGGGGAAATCTTTAGCGTTTCAGGTTTGCCACTCCTAAAACATGTCTGAGGTCTTCAATTTACAAAGCAATAAAGTTGTTTCATTCTACATACAAAACCATATTGGTGGTTCACTTGTTTTGTTTTTATCATCAGTGTAGCAGTAAAGCTGTCATACCCTCCCCCCTTGTGACATGTGTCTTGGTTTGTCATAACTCAGCACGTCAACATTTTATTTTGTTTGGTTTCGTTTCCAGCCCCACTGGCCAAGCAAAAGCAGCTCACTGACCTCCCTCCTGAAAGCAGGAGGCTGGCCACACATGGAACCCGGCCAGAGGACCCTGCGGCCATGGGACAGGGCTGTCGCTTCCTCCCTGAGTGCCTAGTGCTTGCTACGGGTGGGCTGATCTTCCTCTGCTCTGCCCCCTTCAGAAGTGTGTGCTTAGCCACAGAGGATCGTGGCGGTGGGATTTGGACCACCCAATCACAACGGGGAAATGGTCAACCTTTTCTCATTTGGCCACGTGATGTGGTGGGGTGGATGGTTAGGAATTCAAATTCTCCGGCTCCACCCAAAGGCCCGCAGAGTTGGGCCTAGAGTCACAGCCACTGAATGACTTGTTTTGTTGATGAAGGAGGAGATGGTCAACATCTGCTTAGACGCAGGAGGCGAGAATGCGAGGTAGGAGTGTGGACTCCAGGAGGAGGGCCCTCTGCGCATCCCGGAACACCAAGGCAATCAACAGTGGTAGCGAGCCTAGCGACGATGAAACTCATGTTAGCCCCAAAGCCTAAGGTTCCACAGAGTCACAAGAACAAAACCAAAACCAAAACCAAAACAAAACAAAATAAAAAAGTCCTGGCAGGTCTGATTCAGATCTTTTTGGGGAATTTTGTGCTGAAGATTCCCACACGGATGGGAATAATCTGGTGTTTTGGGGGCCCAACATTCGCCCCTGAAACATAACATCGAAATTTGCCTTCCACACGATATCCCAAAGGCCTGAATTTGAACAGCTTTTTGGCTGGAACAGTCTCCCTCAAGAGTCTCCTAAAGTTTTGACTTGAGGATGATGTTGAAAGTTTCTACAGTTGAAAACACAAATAACTGATTTCTGTCACCCTTGCTTAATGTGGCTCTTATACTGACTACTTTTATCTCAAAGACTCTTCAAATTCCTTATCATTTCAGCCCCGAGTCTGAGTTAAAATTGTGCCATGAAGCTGTAATTTTGACATTTGTTTCCAAAATGCTTTCAGTAGCATTTTAAAGAGAATATGTGCGCTCTCTTTAAAAATGACTAGTTCATTAAAATCATTTTTAAATTTCCCTGCTTGTCTGAAAATATCCAGTCCCCCTAAATTCTCCCTCTGTGTCAGGGGAACCACCCTCCCCAACCCCCAGATTCTTAAGCCCTTATAACCCTATCAAACATTTCCTCCTACAATTTTATTCAGCCTGGGGAATTTTCTGTGTGCCCAGGACAAGGGAGCAGTTCCGGTTTCAGCAACTGCTCAGCCCATGCCGTGCCTCAAGAATAAGGCATGAATTAACCACAGACTGAAGTTCAAGTGACACCCAATCCCCAATCACCCAATTAACTATATTCCTGAAATGCCTTTACTTCCCTCCCTTCCCCTGCCTCCCTCCCTCCACTCCCCCACCTCTCTCCCCTTCATAAAGACTAAACACGCTGTTCATGTCGTTAAGAAAACCATGCTCAGAACTGCAAACTGCGCTTCCATTCTCAATTCTAGATTCAATGCCAGCTAGGTATTGATTTAAGTTAATCTTTTTAGCCTCGAATATCAGTATTAACCTCCATGCGATTCAGTGGAATTGGTTCCTCGGTGTGAGATATAAAATGCTTTTTTCTTTACAAACAGGCTGGACAAAATAGACGCGCTCACACATAATTTATAATGATATAAATTAGTTCCGTGAACGGAAGATAGAAACATAGCCAGTAAATTGGCTGTGTTGTATTATTTCATTATTTTTAAATTATTTTAATTTTCCTCTTCAAACTTAATTTGGATTTTAATCATTAGCCACGTCATGCTCACAGTCACTTGGCAAACACTGGGGAGCTGGGTGTGCCGTTTGTGTGTGTAAGCACATGCACACAATGCACAAAAACAATATACACGTCTACACACGGACACACAGGAAGACGCACATGCACACGCACTTCCTGGATGACGCTGTCACCGCCCTCTGTCTTCCAGCACATTCCCTAGGTTGCTACGTAATTATTCTACACGCGTGTTGTCACCAGGAATTACTTTGTTCGGCACATATTTTCTACAACTTCCTGCCTTTCACTTTGCTTATACCCAAGCCATACTTTTCTCTCTTTTTTTTAACTTTTCACTGCTCAGTTACTATACTGCAAGTAATCTTGAACAAAAGACCAAACACTTTAGACTTCTTGAAGCCCAACAGGGTTTCCTGACCCCCTTCCACTGCTGTTTCCCTTTCTTGGGAGACTCGATCACGCTAACCTTCCTGAAGCCCCTACAAGCACCTGCTCTGCCCCCACCCCAGGACACTTGCACCTGAGGTCTCTTGGCCAGGCGGGCCTCTGCAGTCTGGTCCACTCCTCCTCAGCCTTCAAGTGCTAGGTTACGTGTCACCTCCCCAGGCTAGGGCTGTTAGACCCTCACAGTAGCTTTTACTCTTACAGCACCAATCTCAAAAGCCATTAAAAAAAAATCACTAATTTTGTGTTGGCGAGTGCCACAGTGCACACCTCCTATCCACCTTGTCTCCAATGCATGTCCAGTCCCCCCACACAGGAGGCACCCCTTTCCTGCGGGGATGAATGAACGACATTTAAACTCTTCCTGTATCAGTTTCTATAGGTTCCATTCTTTTACTTTCTCCTCTGTCCTAACGCCTACTCGGGAGCTTAGAAAAACTGTATTTCTCTTTTTGGTCCGTGCTGGAGCCAAAACAAAATAAAACATAGCACCCCTACTCTGCCACCCAGTGTGACTGCTATTTCTATAGAGCCTGACAGAAGAAAATGATAATAAAGAATGCAGAATGCAGGGCTACATGTATTTCTAATTTGAGATCACAAAATGGCGGTCCACGGTTTGAATTCAGGTGCCACCCACACGGGTTTTATTTAGCCTGCACTGCTTAAAATTTTTTTACACTGAAATTTGAATTTTGGAATCCCCTGAAAGTCTAGGCGATGTGGCAACCAAATGAGGCAACAATATGGTGACAACGGGCTGGAGCCAGGTAGCCACTGTCCACCTGGAAGGGGCTGGAGTGCTCCACACTCCCCACCACGCCCTATCACCTGGTGCTCAGCCCTTGGGTATTTGCTTCCATGCCTGGCACCCTCAGGTGCATGAGCTGGTGCTCCCCCTGCAAATTCTACAGAAGTACACGGAAACTTCTTTCCGAATCACTACAAAAATTTGTATTTATCTCTCTATCTCTTTTCCGCATGAATACTTAAAGTTGGGGGAAAGCTTATTTACACTTTCTTACTGTTTAATGTACTGTTGCAATAGTGATATGATTATTTTTCAGTAACAATATGTGTTAACTGGGATTCTGTGGGGTAGTGCTGGAACAGATCGACTGATGCACTTTTTATAACGTTGAACAAGATTTTTGGACACTTTTCAGAAGCAAACTTCCAAACATTAGACTTTAAGTGAATTAAGCGGCAACTGAACTAGTTGGAAGCAGTGTGTGTGTGTGTGTGTGTGTGTGTGTGTGTGTGTGTGTGTGTGTGTGTGTGTGTGTGTGTCACAGGAAAGAAAAGAATGCAGGACCAGCCAAATACTAAATACTTTCCATCTCACCAGGTCTGTTGTTAAACTTCACACCTCCCAGCCAAACTTCCTCCCTGGAGAACATGTCTTGGGTACACAGAGA
>VMDR010001220.1:130000-139323 GCA_007922815.1 Macrotus californicus
GTGAGGGGCTGCTTTTCTCCACGGGACAGATAGCCAATATTTCAGGCTTTGCAAGGCAGAAGGCAGAACCAAGGACATCATGCAGGTGCTTATGGAACAAGAAAGAAAACAAATTTCCACACGTTTCTCCCCGAACATTAAAACTGTAAAACCCTTTCGGACTCACAAGTCATCCAAAAACAGGAGGTGGGCTGCATTTGGCTCCGGGGCCGCAATCTGTCAATCCCTGCTCAAAATCATGTGACTGGTTATTTATTTGGACGGACGGCGTTTCCACTGCAGGTTAGGGTGGCAATGGAGATGGAACGGTTGACACAAAGCAGTCCCTCAGGGAAGATGCACTGTTGCTTCTGTCTTCATCATCACCGTCATCATCCTCTCTCTGGGTGAGTGCTTTGCCTGACACACAGTAGGCACTCAGTGAGTGAGAGGTGGTGCTATTTCCACTGCCTCCAACTACGCAGGTCAGACTCAACGGTGGGATTAGCTTTAAAAACTCACGCTGAGTCCCACCTCTGGAAACCCTAATTCTGAAATTCACCCGAGGAATAAGCTGAACACTTGGGTTTTTCTGAAGGTTCTGGAGGTGATGCTGGTGGTTCTGACCACAGATCTGTGGCTTAGAAAGAGCATAATCTGCACAGCGGGGTCAGAAATTCCAGTCCCCAGATGGACCCATTTGCTCTGCTCTGTTTTATGGTCACATACAACACAGACAGTGCTCAGCCCCCTTTGTAAATAGTGAGTCCACCTGTCAATCCATCAGTCAGTAACTGCTGTTAAATGAGCATCTATTATGTACTAGACCTTGAGCTAAGTGCTGGAGATACAGCAGGGAAGGAAGCAAAGGCCCTACAATATGACAGCCTCTCTTTCTCACCTTCCTGCCCTTGGCCAAGCTGGATCTCTCTTCCTGGCCCTATTCACCCTCTTGCATCTTAAATGTGTGTTGGCTGTGCTCCATGAGAACAGGAGCCAGATGCCTTTTGTTCACTGTAGTTCCCAGAGCCTGCAACAGTGCTTAGCACACAGTAGGTGTGTTCAATAAAGACTCATCCTAGGGGAGTGACCAGGGAACTCTGCACCTGTCAGAGAGCCAAGCTGACGGCCAACCCCAGGCCGTCACCAGCCTGCCACCAGCCTCCTTGGCATTGGAGCTGAAAATGGAGTATGTCTTCCAGTCCGTTTAATCTGAAATCACTGCTTTAAGCCTCAGTTTATTCATTCATTCCTTTATAAAATGTATACAGCGTTGTGAGTATTAAACAGGAGAGTGCTCAACGTGTGGACAACCTTTAATAAGTAGTAGCTCTGTTGTGTTGGTTTTCTCCTCACTTGGAGTTAAATAAAGAGAGGATAGTTCTAGAAATTTTCTGGCAACTCCGAAAGGCATGAACTGAGTAGCAAGTAATGATGAGAGTCCTCATGATAGAGCCTGATCGTATGCATCTGCTTGTGGGATGAGTATCTCCGGAGCTTCTACCATGGACTGGAGAGCATACTGGGGCCTCAGGACATGGGGGTGATAAAACCAGTCACCAGCCCCAACCACCCTCAAGGAACTCACTCTCTGTGGGAACAGGGGCAGGGAGAGATGGATGGGAATCAAATAACCCAAGAATCATAAAACGCCAACCCTGAAAAGTGCAAACCAGCAAGACACATGGTACTTTCAGGCCAGTGCTGGGGATGGGGCTGCATTTGACATAATCTAAAGGGTCAGAAAAGGTTTCCTTGGGCAAGATGAGAACCAGGGGAAGGTGCTGGCTGGAGCAAGAGGAGGAAACAGTTGGTGGGGGTGGGGGTTGATGAGGTGAGAAGAAAGCTGAGAGAGTGAGCACAGGAGGAAAGACTGGGGGGCGGGGTGGACAGGTAGGCGAGACCCAACCACGCATGGGCCTGCAGGCCCACTTTTCAACAGTGTAATGTGCGCAGCAGCCCCCTGGGCATCCCATTAACATGCTGATTCTGAGTCCGTGGGCCTGGGGCAGGGCCCAAGAGTGTGCATTTCTAATGAGCTCCAAGGAGATGCCTAGGCTGCCAGTCCTCAGACCACAGTGTGAGTGAGCGTGAAGCTCTTAGGACGTGGCTCTATCCCTGTGTGTGTGTGGGGGGGTGTAGGTGAGGGGTTTTTCTAAGATTCCTCTGGACTGGGCAGCCCACCTCGCAGCCATCATAGAGCGTAATTTTCTGCCCGGAGCCCGGGAATTCTCTGGAAGCCTCTAAGATGCCGCTAGAGTTGGTACTTTTTCCCAGCAAGTCTGTCTGCAGACACTTGGGTTGGTCCCAGTTCTAGGCAACATCGTCACCAAACAGGCTGCTTCTGTCCCACAGAAACTCTTTTTGCTTGGGTGTTGCAATTCAGAAACTCTGGGAAGGACAGCCCATGTGTAATTTTTAAAATCAAGCTAGGCTGGCAAAAAAGAAATACATATTTGCATTTGCATTTACGTACATATACACATGTATATGAAAACTCTCTCATGTGCAGTATTAGCCACACACAGGATTGAAATGGATTCTTACAAACACCAAAGCATCTCAAATTCCACCACTGAAGGGCTGAGGGACGGGATGCTTTTGTTGTTGCTGCAGGTGCCTGAAAACACCCAGGCTCCTCTGTCCAGAGGGATTAGATGTCTCAGGACTGCCAGGCCGCTGGGCAGGACCAGTCCTGTAGGGGTGGTGACTGTCCACGGAGGTGATTAGTAACAAGCTGGTGAGCAGGGGGATGCTGAACCTGCACTGGGAGCCGCAGCTGGAGGAGGGACAGACCCCCTCATCATGCTGCTGCCTGCACAATGCCTTCGGTGCATCCCTCCCAGGCCTCCTGCCTGTCTTCCTAAGACAATCTGGGTGACAAATATGGGTCCAGGAAACACTGCCCTTGTAAGCAATCCCAGCTGCTCCCTACGAATGTCCCCACTCAAAGGTTGCATGCCACCCCCCATGCCTGCAGCTCAATTTAATTACTCACCTCCGCAGCTCTAAATCAAAGGTGGCTCCTATTAAGTATAATTACCTTGGCCAGCAGCTTGTATAACACACTAAGTGAGGGGCTACTAACCAAGAATGGATTCTACAGAGCATTAGCGATGCCTTGGACTAAATTAAGAGCAGCCAGGACCCGCAGCTTCAGATCCGCACATGACTCAGCCACCAGCAAAGGGATGTTGCAGGTAGAGCATTGGATGCACACATGTGTGTAAACACGGGGTTTCCCTCGCACATGTCAGCAGCCTGGCAACACGCAACACCATGCAGAAGAATAAGCTGCAAGAGAAAAGCCTTCCCTTACAGGCACAATACATGTTGCTATGTCAGTTTTTCTGCAAGAAAGCACATTGCCATCCAACCAGTTACGTTCTGAGCAAGCGCCACATACGATACAAGAAATCAGACAAACTCCCAACTTTCCCAACCACCACGGAGCCCGCATCTTACCAGCTTTCCTACCCTGGGAAAGCAGGGGCAGCACACCACGCAGGTTAACTTTGACATAGTAATTTCTCTCCCGTTCAACCTCACCACATCTTTCATTCCTGACATAACACAAACATTTTTTTTTATATCATGAGCATCTTTATCATTTCAGGCTCGTCAATTCCCATTTTGCCTAATTAATAAATAAATCAAAACCTGAAAGGAAATGAAAGTTGCCAAGAAATTTCGGCCCTAACCAAAAAGACGCTACAGTGAGCTAGACTTGGAAAATGTGGTTCTTTGAATCCTGCTGGCTCATTCTAGGGGCTGTGCTTCCCCCCCACCCCAACTTCTACTTCACAAAAGTCTGTTTATTAAGCTTTGTGCCCAGAAACACAAACGAAGACCTCAAAAGAGTGTATGTCTTTGGCCGGAGACGTGAAACCTTGCTACTCTAGTAGTTCACAACCACCACATTAACTTTTATTGAGCACTTACTATGTGCCAGGCATGCCTTAGGCACACTGTATGCACAGCTATATAATCTACTGGGCAACCCCAGGTGGTATCAGGGGATTTTTTTTTTCAGAAGTAAGAAACCAGATACTGGCTGGTGTAGCTCAGTGGATTGAGCGTGGGCTGTGAACCAAAGGGTTGCTGGTTTGATTCCCAGTCAGGGCGCATGCCTGGGTTGCAGGCCAGGTCGCCAGTAGGGGGTGCACAAGAGGCAACCGCACATTGATGTTTCTCTCCCTTTCTTTCTCCCTCCCTTCTCCTCTCTCTAAAAATATATAAATAAAATCTTTTTAAAAAGATTTTTAAATAAAGCAAACAGAAGGTTAAATACCTTGTCGATGGTTAGACAGAGAGTAAATAGCAAGCTGGACTTGAACCTCTGAGCTCAAAGCCAATGGGTGTAACCCTTCAGAGCACAGAGTATAAAGGTCCTGACTTGGCTGGCCTGATGTCCATTCTCTTATTTTGGTAATACAACCTCACTGTTCGGTCCTGTGGCACTGGGCGCACATGGAAAGTCAGGCCAGCGACTGGTTCAGGGAGGGTCATACAAACCCACTTGGGCCAATGCAAAACCAGGGCATTTGCTGGGGATCCTTTGAAGGAGGTGCTCTCCTCTTCTGGATTCACAAAGCCAGACGCTGCTAGGTGACCACTGTGATCCCCACGTACAGGGAATCCGACTGACAAGGAAGGAAGGCAGAGTCCAAGAGAGAGACCTGTTGCAGTCCCAACCCTCTGGTCTACGTAACCACAGGTGCCAAAGCTGGCACTCAGCTGAGTCACACAGTTGACGTATTCATTACTCATCACAGGCCACAGCAGGATTCGGCAAAATAAAAACGGGCTCCAGGGTTACATACTGAGTGTGGCCGTGGGGTCAAACACACGTGGGTTTAAGCCCTGGTTTCACTACACATCTGCTATGTGAGCAAATCACTGAACAGCTCTGTGCCTCCGTTTCCTTACCTGGAAAATGGGGATATTACCGTGTGTCTACCCCTCAGTTGAGAGAAAGGCTAAATGAAGTCAAGTGCATGGCAGAGGTGTCCAACCCACAGCCCTTAGACCACATGCGACCCAGGATGGCTATGAACGCGGCTGAACACAACATCGTAAATTTACTTAAAACCTTTTTGTTGCTCATCAGTTTTCGTCAGTGTTTGTGTATTTAATGTGTGACCCAAGACAACTCTTCTTCTTCCAGTGGAGCCCAGAGATGCCAAAAGTTTGGACACCCCTAAAGCATCTGGGACAGTAACTGGCATGGAGTGGATGCTTGTAATAATCAACGAGTCTGATTATAATTATTTCCAGGAACAAGAGAGAGAAAAGGGTGACCCCACGCAGGGTTGAGGTGAGAAGTAAAAAAGACTCAGAGCGGCCAGTCGGGGGCAGATCTGGAAACCTTCACAGCACGTTGCTGCTCACAGAGCGGAGCAGGGCTAGCGCGTAGGGAAGAAGGGACCTGGGTTCAGGGAGGGCACGTCAGAGGAGAGATCAGGGAACTATCACTAGTGAACATGTAGGGGGGTTACCTGGGGTAAAACCAGGGCAGATCAACAATTAGATCCAGAACCACACAAACACACAAACAAAAATGAGTTTGAGTTCCTTAGTAAATAAATCATAGATCATCTTCATCCATCCATCCATCCATCCATCCATCCATCCATCCATGCATCCAATCACGCACCCATTCATCCATACACACATCCACTCATGCATCCACGCATCCATCCATCCAATCATGTATCCATCCATCCAACCTTCTCTCTCCTCTCCTGGTCTTTATTCTCAGCGCTCCACTACTAACTCTGCAGACAGGGCTATGCCTTGTTTATCCCTGTAGCCTGGCACACGGCACAGGGGCTTGAAGATAACAGAAATTAACAAGTATCTGTTGAATGAATAAGAGATTGACTCTCAAATACACGCACTCCTTTCCAGGAACTTATCTCCCATGAATCAATGTGCCCCATCCAGCCCTCCTTCCCTCACGCAGGTTCCACACCTCTTTCATGGGGGGAGTACCCGCAGCGAGCTTTGTGCCCTGGAAAGCCTACTGGGCAGCATCGGTGCTGGCCCAGCAAAGTCTCAAGCTCAAGCCCTCACCACATAAATTCTCCCTTGCTCCTCTGGAAGCAAGGGCTGCCTTTCATTTTTATTCTGTTTTTCTTTCACATCTCAATCCACAAACGGGTTTGTTGGGGTGGGGCAAAAGGTTTGCAGTTGTGAGTACCCCAAACAGTTTATTCCTGTGTTATTAGCTATTAATGATCACATTACTTTCCATCCGAACAGCTGTAACCCTACTTCTGCCCCACCCTGCATTTGTCTCAGCTGCCACTTGCCTGATGCAAGACCTGCAGGAAACTCTTCCCCTCCTTGTCACTAATTTTTTTTTTTCCCTTTAACAAAGGAGGCTGTGGATTTCCAGTGCTACTGTTTTATCCTGGGAGACTCCCCACGAGCTTGTTCAGTTTCTTCCCTCCACGGCAGCTGAGCAGCTCAAAGTCCGTGCCCGAGAATTCCAATCAGAGATACAAACACGGATTCCTGTTTATTTACCGGCCTGCAGTGGCAGAGTCAAAAGTTAAACCAAAGCACAGAACTTTTCTCGGGGAGTGAGCTCAGGGGCCTATGGTCTACACTGAAAATCAGATAAGGTCACTGTTTAAAAAAAAGAGGGAGAGAGAGAAAAGAGAACACTTCACACAGAGCATTGTTATACATTTGAAAATATCTCCATGTTCCTTCAATGTTCTTCTCAGAGCACTAACGGGTCAGTCCACAGGAAATGCAAGAATACGTTATATTTTAATCAGGGCCCATAAAACACTGTCTAGAATGTTATGTTGCCCGGGGGATGCACTGAGCAGGGAACATTTACAAACTCCAGGTCAGTCTCCCCATTACATCACTGCGAGAAAGAGAAATTTATGAGGTTAAATTATATGGATGTTATATATTGGAACTACGAGCCCATTCCCAAATGAGAACGCTGGCTGAAACAGCCAGATTCCCTGAGAGAAATTTCTAAGTCCTTCTATGGTTGATGTTTTTACGGTAACTTTCCACAAAAAAAGTGACGACATATTCTTTGAAGATAATGAAATGAATAAAAAACGAGAAGTCTAACCAAAAAAACAAAAAAAAAAGCCTAAATTCCAACAGAGAAGGCACCTAAAGGAGTTACTTATAGTATTCTTCTCTGGAGACGATAATACAGAAGTTATTTTGTCGGACTTACTTGTGATTTATCTGACCTATTCCTCATCTAAATGATTGGAAACACAGATGTTGATGCTATAACTTTGCTTCCAGTAAATAATTCCTCAAAGGACTCACATTTGTTTAAACTTAGTCACAAGATGATAAAACTTATTAAACATTTATGGAAGGAGCAACCCAATTGTGTTGGTTTATGTCTTTGGCAAGTTTGGAAACTCACATCCCCAACTTTTCCACCTTCCTTTCACCTTCCCTGCAAGAAAAATATCTCTGGGGAAGTTCCTGTACCTGGGTAACAGAGACCTGCGCCTGCCTCCTTATCTCTTCATCTGTGGTTATGGTTTGACAGTAAACAGAAGGGCCGCCATGCTGGTCTCAGGGAACAATAATTAAACCAAAGGGACAGCAGGCAAGGCGCTCCTGTGGGATCACAGAGGAAGAATAAACACCCCACCAGAGAACTGTTTTCTTAGGACTGCAAGCCTGCTTCTGAGATAAGCACACATTCACGGGTGAACGTGCACATTCATTCGGCCAGTCCGCGACCTTTACCAAGAACCTACTACGTTCAGCCCTGTGGGCATGCCTGACCTGGGTAGCTAAATGTTCCAAAGTTTCCAGGAACCATAAATAACTGCTTATTCATTCATTCATTTGTTCATTCATTCATTCATTCATTTGTGTATTCAACCAAAGCACCTACTGTATTCCAGGTACAGCAAATACAATGGCCCCATGATTTGACAGCTGAATCCCTGACATGGGAAAGGAAACAGGAATTTCAACGGGGTGCAGAGCCCGCTTCCTATATTATCGTCTGCCACAGATAACTTCCCCAACTAGCGCTCATTTTCCTGTGCAGGGGTCTCGGTGTGTGGTGTGACCTCTTGTGGTCATCACCAGCAGGGCAGGGACAGTGTCCCTGGGGACATACACTGTGGCATCGCCTTTGTGGTCACGGGCAACCTCCTGAAAAGCTCTGCGGTGGTTCCATGAGCATCTCAGCCTCGGCAAGAACGTCTGCATAGACCGCGTCCACTGCAAACGTGAAATTCACATGTAAGAGCTTCCGACCCCTCCTCACCCCAGGCACACATAGTAACACCCACAACATACCTCAGCAAGCCATACATAAAACGTACTCACATCTAATACACACACAATATGTGAGTGTTGACAACTCTCACCCTGAATAAAACAGACCCGCAGGGCACACGCACGTTCTGGGCATGACGCTGGTCTTGGTTGGGAAAAGCATCTGGTACCACATGAACCCCCAAGACCTGGCAGTGCCCCTCCATCCGTGTTAGCTAAAGTGCCCCTTAACTGTTCCAGGCGTTAAACTCCAGGGCTCACTGGTGTTAATGATTCACCTTGTAACACGGCCAAATGAAATTCTTTCCTAGCCCCACCCACTCACAGTTGACACCCCACAGAGGTCCAGCCTCCGTAAGGCACAAGCTCTGCAGCTAAGAAGTTCCATCCGTTACAAACGGATGACAAATGCAATTTCTTTTGTTATCCATGTTTTCTTTTCATTCCTCTCTATTGCCCACCCCACCCCACCCCACCCCACCCCACCCCAAGGCAGCGAATAATAGTTTTCCTAATGTTCTTGGAGGCCGCTGGCTGAGTCCCACTCATGATTGGGGTTACTGACGCATTTTATTACTGCTGAGTTTACTTACTTCAGGCAGACATCTAGCAAGTGCCTACTAGGTGCCAATTAGCCAGTTAAGTTTCTGGTTGGGGAAGTGTGCATCTCAGTAAAGGCACAACAATGTTCCAAGTATGAGATATTACCAGTTTAAGTATCCTTTATTTTCCTCAACCGACTCTTTCGCTAACTGCAGTAAAATCTCACAAGTGTTTTTCCCTATGTAAATTCCTTACATGACAATTGTAAGTTTCCCCAGGAATATGCAGTATAGAATTATGTGTAATAGTGAAAACTTTAAAGTAAGCTAAATGCCTATTAACAAAGGAATTGATAGATGAGCAAAACTATACATGCTGATGATGGCATATTATTGAAATAAAGCACATAAATGAATTAGCTCTATTTTTTAAATCTATCTTCTCTTTCTCTCTCTCCTTTACCTACCTATCTATCTACCTGCACACACAGTGATACACCAATTTGTAAAATA
>VMDR010001221.1:0-139368 GCA_007922815.1 Macrotus californicus
GGGGGGGGGGGGCAGGGACTCATGCTGCATTTGCAAGAAAGAGGGCAGAAGAGAAGGGACGGAGGAGGTAGTGACATCCTCATCCTAAAGACATCCGGGAGATGGACATAATGACCTCTAAGGGGCCAGGGCTTCCGTGACCCTGTGAGTGGAGGATCCTGGAGCTTGGGAAGGGAGGAAGGCGCCCGCCCCAGTCCTGCCCCTCCCCACCTGATGAACTTGTCAAACACAGCAGCACAGTCCCTGGGCTCCTGAAGCACCACCTCACTCTGGTTCCTCAGCAGCTCCCGGAACAGCTCACTGTGCAGTCCTAGCAGCAGGCGGTGGGCGTGGAACACTCGGACCTCGTCGGTGCCCGCAGCCTGCACCCGCAGAGCCACGTCGCTGGCATTGCCCTGCCGCAGGAGCTCCTGCAGGCGCTGGAGCAGCATCTGGGAGTGGTTGATGGGGGTGCCCCCTGCCTCGCCACCGACATCAGCTCTCTGGGCTGCAGCAGGAAGGGACACACACGGTCTGAGAAGGCACATGGGCCAGGGGCCACCTGGAGATGCACGTGCCTGGGTGTGGGCAGAGGGCAGGTGGGCCTGGGGAGGCTGTGTACACAGCTGTTCGTGCCCACAAAATGTGTGGATTCCCACATGTGCACACAGCACATCTTGGTAGGAAAGTCATGAACCTGACCCTGAGCAGACCCTGAGAGGATGCTCAGGGAAAGGAAGTGGATTCCTGGCAGGGGAAGAGAGATGTACATGAACCTATGTAGGAGCAAACACCCAGAACTGGTCTCCAGAACGCCAGAGCCCCAGGCAAGGGTTGAGGCACCCCACACTCCTGAAGAACTCTCCACCTAACACCTAGGACAAGCTGTGTGCTAGCCACGCTCCCAGGAGCTCGGAATATGGCCGAGATCAGAACAAGCCAGGTTCTTATGCTCATGAAAGTTTGCGGAAAGCACTCGGATAAGCATTGTAGTTTTGGGGTGTGATACCCGAGGGAGGCAATGATGGCAGCGGGGCTGGGGCTGCTTTAGGTCCCTGAACCAGGGGTGGGCTGGCTGAGGAAGGGAGAAGGATCCAGGAGGACAAGCATCAGCCTGAGAGCCAGCCCTGCTGGAAAGGATGGGCTTGGGGTGCTGGGCACCAAGAGAAGGTTAGGGGGCTGGAGGCTGTGAGGCTGGGGAGGGGGAGTGTGAGACAGGTGTCAGGCATGAAGGGAGCTATTTCCATGCCCAGGGTCCCCCTCTGTGAGAGAGAGCCCACGCTCAGTGGCTGGACTGTTGGGGACTGGAGGAAGTACAGAGACAGCCGCTGCCGGAGCGGGACTCTCGTGGTACTTGCACATCAGGGCTGGCGCACCCCCCCCACCCCCCGCCCTTGAGGCTGGCCCTTCTGTCAGGTTTCCAAGGGCACCATGAGGGTCAGATGGGGACACGCACTCAGTGACAGAAAATTCAATGACAGAAAATGCTGCCAGCAGCTTTCCCAAGCCGAGAGGGGTGTGAGGAGCTTCACAGGAAGAAAAGGGGGGCATCTGACTGCAGTAGATGGGCACCCATCCCCTCCCCGCCCCACCGCCAGGCCCGCAGCCCATGTGAACCATTGGAGAGAAGGCTCACCCAAGAGCAGAGCATCTGTGTGTAAAAAGGAGGGAGCCAGAGGGAGAAAGGGAGGGTGAGGGGAGAGCTGGGTTAGTTCCCCAGCCCCGCCTCCCCAAGCTGTCACTTTGAAGGACCTGAATGCTGATGGCATCCCATCAGCCTCTGACTGGGCCAGCTGCCTGGGACAATGGACAATGGAAGGGTCTCCTTGTCATCAGGACCCCGGCCCATGGCCCCACCCCTCCTCCGCCTGAGGCAGGCCACCCTCCTCCTAGGCTCTGTGGACTCTGAGCTCCTCCTGGCTGGCTGGACAGTGTCCCTCCTGTTGGTGTGCAGCCGGGACAAAAAGGGCCTACCCCTCCTCCCTGGCCCCCAACCCACCCCACCCACTCACCTGCACGAGCAGCCAGGCCCACCAAGGTCAGGATGGCCCAGAAGCTGCCCCAGGACCCAGGCTTGGTGCAGCTCAGCCGCAGCATCTTTGCGGCCCCCTCAAGCCCACTGGAGGGACAGGGAAGCCCAGACCACCCCTCTCACATCCCTTCTCCTTATATAGGACTCAGTACAAGGGGATGGCGCCCCCCTCCCAGCCAGCTGCCCTCCCCCAACCCAGCCTCCGCCTTTGATTGGTGGAAACTGGCCCCAGCTGTTGCCCAGGCAACCCCTTAAGCCAGAGAGTGGCAGCCCCAGGGGCTATTGTGCTGCTGAGGGCCTTCAGCAGGGCAAATCCGGCACCCTCCCCCTCCTCTCCTACCCCCAGCAGAGCTGGCCCTCCTCTCCTGGGAAGTTTTAGGCTGCCCCCCCCCCCCTCGCCAAGGGCAGGCAAGAGGCTCCAGGCTGACTGACCCAGAGGGTCCCCAGCACCCCCCCAAGCTCCAGGCCCAGCGCTGCACTGGCGCGGAGCAGGCTTGGCAGTACCGCGGCTGGAGAACCATGGTGAGCAGGCTGCAGAGAAGGGCCTGGGAGAGGGACAAGGCGGCTTGGGCTCCCACCCGCCCCCTCTCCCATGTTGGGGTGGGCTAGCTCTCCAGTGAGGAGGGCAGGGGTGTGGAACAGGGTCCTGTGGGCAACTGGTGTCGTGTTCGTGATTTTTGTGGGGGAATGTTCCTGGCATACTCTGGGGAGGGTGGTGGGCTGTACTCATTGCCCTCCGCCCCATGGGTCAAGATGAGCCAGGAAGGCAGGGCTAGGCATAAGGGAGATGCACTCTACCCCCTGCATCAGTGCAAGGGGACACCCCTGCCCAGAGCAGGCCTGGCCACCCTGGCAGGCGGCCCTCCCCCTGCCCAGTCAGCCCAGCATGGGCATGGGGACTGGAGGTGCTCCTGTGTGCCCTGCCACCCCCTTCCTTTAATTCACCTTCCCATGTGGCCTCAGGCCTCTAGGGTCACCTGGTTGTCAGGCTCCTCTCACTGGCTTCTTTCCAACTGCCAGCTAAGATGTTTCCCTTCCCAGAGTTCCAAGGAGACACCCAGCAGACTTGGCACCCCACCCGACCATAGGGGACACTGAGGCAGAGAGCGAGCGCAGTCCCGCTGGGTCCATTTGGATGAATGCTCTTGAGAACGGAGGGGCAGAGAGAGGAGGGGGGAGTCCAGAGTCTGGAGCCCGGTGGAGTGTGGGTGGGGGGACGGGCACTGTTGAGACCTCCCGGTTTAGGGAGTGAGTGGGGCTTGGCTCAGTCCTGATGGGAGAGACTCCTCAGAGGTGGAAGGACTGAAGGGGAGGCTCCCCGGGGGTCCTGCACAGATCTCCTGAGGCTAGGCTCTTGCCCGGAGATGGGCTGGACAGAGCCTGCCCGCCCTTGCTCTTTGAATCCAGGGACCAGCTCGATGCATTGATTGCTGCCCCCCGGCTGGCACAGAGAAACCCGACAACTCCACCCCCTCTCTGGTACCACGGACAGAGCAGGAATTGGGTCTGGCGCCTGCCTCATCCGGGTTGGCAGAGATGGAAACCGCCTTCGGCTGCCCTGATCTTCATGCTTGGTTCTCCTTGTCCAGATCCACCATCCTTTATCCACTGGCTGCCAGCCCACCCTCCCCTCTCCCCAGCTCAGCCCAGCCCAGCTCAGCCCAGCAAGACAGAGCTTCGGTGTGGCGGGGTCCGGGCCTCTGAGGATGTGCGATTTCCACACGCACAGTACTTTTCAGTGGGAATGCTATTGATGAGAAAGAGGGAGCAATAAGAGAACCCACTACTCAGAAAATGGCATGTTGGTAAGATGCTTCCTAACTCCAGCAGTCTATTCTTTCTAGAAGTGTGGCCCACCTGCACCGGTGTTTTCGAAGCACCCCAGATGCTTGTCAGGCACTCCCCAAGCCAAGACCCACCTACTAGGGCTAGATGGGTGGCACTGCAGGTGTGCAAGGGTTGGAGGGGCCCCAGGTGACCAAGAAGACCCAGGAGGGTCCCCTCTGACCCCCGTCCCCGAGAGGCCTCACTTCCTACCGCTTCTATGTCCTGTTATCCCCTGAACCTCCTCTACTGATGTAGGAACTGGCTTTCCAGGAACAGGTATTCTCTGTTCTTGTTCTGAAGGTTGCTGGAGTGTGTGCATACATGTGTGTGCATGCCTCTACGTGCGCGCATGTGTCGTGTGCGAGCATCTTGGAGCAGGAGAGAGGAAGGAGGGCATTTGCCCCGCACAGTCCTGCAGACAGAAGATTTGAAATCCTCTGTTTTCTTTTGCCCTGAGGATCTGGAAGCTTGAGAATTCCTTGCCAGCAAGTCTAGTGAGCTCACAGCTCAAACAATCCCCAGAGAGTGTGGTCACTTTCTGCCCAGGACGCGAGTGTTTCCAACCTAAGTAACTTGGTCTCATGTCCAGGAACAGGCAGAGCCAGGACTCAAAATGCTGCTTTTCAACTTGACTTTTCTTCCTGCAACCCCATACTGCCTTTTCCGGGAGGCTAGCACAGCAGCCCCAGAGGACCCCGTTGGGCAAGGGCTCTCTCTAGCGCTGTAAAAGCAACGGAAAATTCTTGCCAGCCTGGGGCAAGGTGGCGAGCGTCTGAACCTGCAGAGCAGAGAGATCAGACACTGGCCTACAGTGACACCCACCTCCAGGGCAGACCCAGCCCCAGCCCCAGCCCCAGCCCTGCCTGGACCACAGCTCCCTTACACTGTGGCGTCTCCCCTCCTGAGCTAGCGTTTCCTGGGACACTGAGTTTGGGGAACAGGGAGTCACGGGTTCAGGGTCCAGACCCCGTGTGCAGGGTTGGGGGGCACCGTAATGACGTGCAAGAAGGCATCCTTCCCTGAAGTCACTCGCACAATATTGAAAGCTTCCCTGGAGGCTGGGCTGTTGGTCCAGGGGCACATTCGCCTTTCTGCCTCAGCACCCCCAACATGCTCTCTCCCCCCACTACTGGAATGGCCTTCCACACCTGAAGGCTGTCCATCTGACCCATGTGCCCCTCCTCCATACAGCCCAAGCTCAGAGTGGTCGCACCCTCCCTGTGCTCCCGTTCTTCCAGAGAATTGTAGGAGGCAGAGATCACGGACCAGCTGGGGCAGAGGGACAACCGAGTTCAATTCCGTAGGCCACATACTAACTCTGTGGCCTTGACCTGGTTGCTGAGCTTCTCTGAGCCTTGGGACCCACTTGTGGGAAGTGGAGGTAACCAGAGTTAGCGAGTGGGACTGCCACAAGTGTAGGGACAAAGTAGGTGCTCAGGAAATGGTGGTGAAGTGTTTATCCACTCGCCCATGGCTGGCCTTTCTAACTCAACTGTAAATAGCTCCTTGCTCACCCAGTGCCTCATGGTGTGGGGAGTGGCAGCCTGGGGAATTATCTGTGCTTGCTGGGAACTCACTGCATTCTGGGGCTGGGGTTCTGGACACTCCCTGGGGATCTGAGTGGGTAGTTTCTGCTGCGGTCCCATTGTGCCCTCCAGGGGACCTGGCCTCTCCAGTGGATTCTCAGAGTCCTGCAGGGTTAGGATATGGCCACCAGGGGGTAGCAAGACTCCTGCGGTTGCAGCAGGGGTGGCCCTGGGGGTGGAGGTGGGGGTCAAGGTAGCTCCTGCCCCAGATGTGAAGGGAGAAGCTGGAAGCCAGGCTGCTATGTTGCCAGAGGGCAAGGGTGGGAGGCGAGTCCAGACTGGGCCCAGCTCTCCTCCAAGTCGACCTCCCAGTACAATGCTGGGGTGCCCACTGTGGGCTGCACTGGTCACTTCCCCCCCTCCCCGAAAGGGCGAGAGCCAGCCAGGCGCAGATTCACCGTCTGGTGTTTATTTGCCAGTGACTGCTACTCCTTGCCGGACGGCCCATTTCACCAGGGCCAGGAAAACAACAGCTTGCAGGGGGCCATTGGGTCTCGGTTTCCCAGTGCAGCTGGCAGCCTGCTTAGGCTTCTCTTGGGGGGGCAGGGGGCAGGGCGGGTGGTAGCTACCACTGTGCAGGGCTTCCTGACGCCCCTCCAGGCTAGCCACCCCCCCGAGGAGCCTCCTCCTGGTCTCACCGCCTGGCCTGCGGGGCTGACTCCTCCACACCTGGCCCAGGAGACTTCTCTCCAGACCTGGGAGCTGCCCACGGCGACCTCACCTCTCCCTCCCCAGCACTGGTTTCCCCCACCCCTCTCTGCAGACCAGCCCTCTCCTCTCTGACGCTGGTAGAGTCTGCTCCCCAAATCCTTCTGCCTTTTCCCAAAGCCCTCCCCCAGGGTTCCCGCCCCAGCTGAGCGCAGGCCCCTTCCCAGAGGTGAAGCGCAAAGAGGGGAGTACAAGGCAGTCCATCCTGAGCCAGACCCTGCCCTCTCCCCGCCATGCGCCCAGCCGCCCTGAGCCCTAGGGATTCTGGTGTGCTCCAGGCTTATTAACTGTGCAGGCTTCTTCCCCCAGGCTCAGCCTCACCCTTTCCTTCCGCCGCCCTCCGCCCTCCGCCCTCCGCCCCACCATCCCACCTCCCTGCACTAACAGGCTCAGTGTGGCTGGAAAAACCTCAGAGCTCAGAACTGCTTGGAGAGCTGGCAATGCTGGGAGGGACCTACAGGGATACCGAGGAAAAGCCACAAGGGGACCCTGAATTCAGGACCCAGGAGCATGAGGCTTGAGGGACAAGAGACAGGTAAAGTATCTAGAACCAGGTGAGAGGGGAGACTCAGGTGGAAGGACAGGTATGGAATCCAGAGACCAGGGTTGGGGAGCTAGCAGCTGATAATGAGCCGGTGATGGGAGGGGGGAACTAGGTTGAGCAGGGGGCTGGGGGAAGGGGGACTTGAGCAGGAAACCAAAACTACAAGGCAAAACCTAAAGACCTAAAGTATGGGCTGAGGGGCACAGGGAAGTCACCTTACCCCTCTGGACTCAGTTTCCCCACCTGAAAACCAGGGCCGTCCCAGCTCCAGTAGTGCAGATCTATGAAGAGGGGAACCTAGTAACATCTCTGCTCGAAGAGGGGCGGCTGTAGAGGAGAGCCGGGCAGCTGCTGTGGGTGGTGACCCACCATGGGTGGGGACCCCCTGGGATGCTGATGACACGCACAGCCCTGGCCAGACTGGCTTAGTTGTTTGGTGCCTTATCCCCAGCCTAAGCACATGATCCCTGGTCTGGGCACATACAGGAAGCAACCAATCGATGTTTCTCTCTCGCATCGATGTTTCTCTCTCTCCCTTCCTGCAATTAAAAGTTGCCCTTGGGTGAGGATAATAATAATAATAATAAACAAATAATGAAAAACACAGCTGCTCAAGCTCCTCGGTGGACCCTGAGACACAGGTTGCCTGGAGTGAGGCTCGGGAGCTGTATTGTCACAAGTGCCCCCATCCCGCCCCAGGACCTGTGCTGCTCATAGGACCCCGCTTTCCAGGCTGAGGACGCCCCAGGAGCAATGCGGTGGAGAGGCCACCAAGGGCTTCTTCTCATCATCTGGGAAGCCGAGCCACTGAGGGGGCGGGGTAGGTGGGCTTGGCACTAGGGGCTGTCACTTGGCTGGGCCTGGTCAGAGGGTCTGCACAAAGCAGGGGTGAATACAGACCTCAGGGTCAGGGTCAGCGTGGGGCTGCTGCCAGGCCAGGCTGGAAGGAGACCAAACGCTCTAACCCCACACCCTTCCGCCCTTCCTAGCTGGCCAGCCACGAGTGACCATGCTTCCCACACCCAATGGCAGCGGGCCCAGCCAGGAGCTCGGAGGCTATTGGCCAGAGACCCCAGAGAGGTCCCCGTGTGTGGCCGGTGTCATCCCTGTGATCTACTACAGCATCCTGCTAGGCCTGGGGCTGCCTGGTGAGTGGAGAGCTGGGGCTGGGGTCTTGGGCTGGCCAGGAACTGGCGCCCTCCTTTGATGGGAGCCAATCCTCATGCTGACCCCTGAGACTCAGGGTCATAGGCCCTATAGACTCCCCAGGTTCCCCTCGCCTTTATGGGAGTGATCTGGGTCCCTGGGGAACAAACCAGAGTGGGAGGGTGAGGGACCAGAACTTGGGGTATGGAAGGTACACCCAAGGTTTCAGCAGAACAGAAAGGCTCCCCCCCACCGCCAGCAGCTGGCACTCTCCTGGGGTGACCGAGTTCACGCAGGACTGCCCTCCGCTCAGGCAAGAGCTCCCTGTCCCTTCCACTGCCTTTGAACAGCAGAGCTGGGGCTGGGGTCGGGGTGCGGGTACAGGGACAGACAGGTGGTCCAGGCCTAGAAGAATTACCCTGCCCTGCCTGTCACCAGGGAAACCTGTGTGTCAGGCAGAGGCCCAGCCCAGGCTGAAGTCAGTGGCCAGCGGGACAGAGTGTGGATGGACAGGGCAGAGCTGATCTAGTTAGCCTTCCAACAAAACAAGTTTTGAGAACAGTCTGGAAAGAGGAAAAGGAGCCAGAACCAGGAGGTGGGGAGTGAAGTCTGAGCAGCCCTCCTAACTCTCCGATCTCTCCCCTCCGGGACCTGGGCCACCCTCAGTCAACCTCCTGACCGCGGTGGCCCTGGCCCGCCTTGCCGCCAGGACCAGGAAGCCCTCTTACTACTACCTCCTGGCGCTCACGGCCTCGGACATTGTCACCCAGGTGGTCATCGTGTTCGCGGGCTTCCTCCTGCAGGGAGCCGTGCTGGCCCGGGAGGTGCCCCAGGCCGCCGTGCGCACAGCCAACATCCTGGAGTTTGCTGCCAACCACGCCTCAGTCTGGATCGCTGTCCTGCTCACAGTTGACCGGTACCAGGCCCTGTGCCACCCCCTGCACCATCGTGCAGCATCGTCCCCAGGCCGGACCCGCCGGGACATCACTGTGGTCCTTGGAGCTGCCCTGCTGACTGGTATCCCCTTCTACTGGTGGCTGGACGTGTGGAGGGACGCGGGGCCCCCCAGCACCCTGGACAAGGCCCTCAAGTGGGCTCACTGCCTCACCGTCTATTTCATCCCCTGTGGTGTCTTCCTGGTCGCCAACGTGGCCATCGTCTGCCGGCTGCGGAGGAGAGGCCGGAGCGGGCTGCCGCCGCGGGTGGGCAAGAGCACAGCCATCCTGCTGGGCCTCACCACGCTCTTCGCCCTCCTTTGGGCACCCCGGATCTCTGTCATGCTCTACCACCTGTATGCGGCCCCTGTCCACCGGGACTGGAGGGTCCACCTGGCCTTGGATGTGGCCAACATGGCGGCCATGCTCAACACAGTGGTCAACTTTGGG
This sequence comes from Macrotus californicus, assembly GCA_007922815.1. Classification (NCBI taxonomy): domain Eukaryota; kingdom Metazoa; phylum Chordata; class Mammalia; order Chiroptera; family Phyllostomidae; genus Macrotus; species Macrotus californicus. Next base: position 9,208 of record VMDR010001221.1, read on the forward strand.
CTCTACTGCCTTGTCAGCGAGACCTTCCGGAGCACCGTCCGAGGGGTCATCCACGACGCCCCCCTGCCCTGCGTGGTGCGGTCCCAGCCAAAGGGCCCAGGAGCAGAGCCTGCGCTGAAGCCTCCAGGGCTCCCCAAAGGGGCGGAACTGTAGAGGGGGGTCCAGCCAGCGAGCTGGGGGTGGCCCGAGGCCAGGTACATGGGGCATTGGTGGTCATGCCCACAAAGCTTGATCAACACCCTACTTTGCAACATAAGGGCAGAGGGGGAGGCTCCTTCCTTTGGGGAGAGCCCCCCAAATAGAGGGAAGCACAATTTATGGAACTCTTGCACTAGCTTCACCAGCAATTCCCGACTCCTGGGACAAGGCTAATCACGTCAGCTGCTGTGGGCATTCCTTTGTGAGGGACATTTCATCTGGCACATTTGAAGGCCAGATTAATGCTGGTTGAATGAATGAGTGAATGAATGAATGAAAGAAAAGGTGAATGGATGACAGATGGATGGATGGACCAATGAATATGACTTGTTTCCAGCCGCCCCCCCCCTTTCCTGGAGCCCACCTCTCATTCCCTAAATTGGCCACTTCTCTGGCTTCCAGTGGCAGTGGCAGTGTGAGAAGAAAGGTGTCTCCAGGACTCCTGGGCTAGGGGAGCCAAATGCGCTGGGCCAGGCACCAGGAGGGGCTGCCTGGGAGGGGCGTGGTCCTGAAGCAGACGCCCAGCCCTGAGGAGACACAGCTCCCTGGGCTCCAGTCCTTCTGGTTTGATTCCACTGACCTTCCTGCCCTGGAGCCAGAACCCACTCGGGGGGCCTGCAGGTTTCCTGGGGCCTCGGTTTGCATTGTTGCCATGGCCACGCCCAGAAGGAAATGCCCTCTCAGTGCAGGGGACAGGGAAGGGCGAGCGGGAAGGGAGGGCGTGGCCCTGCCCTCTGAGCCCACTCCACTCAAGGAAAGGCCTCTTCTCCACCACGCACCACCAGGAGGAAGGGCATGGCCTCGCTGGCCTGAGACTGACCCTGAGGGGCTCCACCAGGCCCCTGCCGGCCTCTCCAGGGCCTCTGTGTCCTGGAGTGGCAGCTGGGAGAGACCAGCAGATGGGCTGCCCACCTGCTCCAGGCGCTGGGTAAACACATTAGCGGCAGACTGAGCTGACCTTTCTTTCCCCTGAGTGGGAGGTGCCAGCTGGGCCCCTACCTGTACCCAGCCCCGTAATGGGGTTACGTAAGTGAAAGAGCCAGATGTATGCCAGGCATACAGTCAGTGCACAATAAATGCTCGGCTTTTCCCCCTTTGTGTCTCTCTTTCTGCCCAGAGCAGGGCCATCCACGAAAAGACTTAGCCACTTCCAGGGGGGAAAAGGCAGGTCCCAACCCTTTATCTACAATTCTAAGGGCCTAAAAAGCTCTGAAAACCTCCTGAGTTTGCCACTAACACATTTAGTGGCAAAGCCGGACCTGCACCGATGGGAGGTGACGCACCACAGGACTCTGTGTGGGCCGTTGCCCGGGCTCTTCAGCTGACCATGTGGTTACGGGCTGCAGCCCCGGACCCGCTAGAATCAAGACCTGACGCCTAGATTAGGCCACACGTGACTTTATTCTGAAACATCCTGAATTCCGAGACACATCGGGTCCCAGGAACTCAGAGGAAGGACTGAGGACCTGTGAGTCCTGCCATTTCTGCCACCACATGGTCTCGGCTGACCCTGAGTGGACTGGGGCTTTGGGGGTCCCCTGCTAGCAGAGTTGATGCACCAGGGCTTCATTCCTTGCTTAAGGAGGAGGGGGTGCAAGTGCAGGCACCCCCAAGGGAGAAGGGGGCCCTGAGGGTGAGAGGATGTCACCCCCCCAGCCTCACCCCCGGGTCCAAGTCCACCCTGCAGAAGGAGGCTCTGGGAAGAAAGGTGCCTTTTGGATGCAGAACCGAATGGAGTACAGCTGGGGAGGGACCTTCGTCCCACACTGTATGAAATCTGCAGGACCCTGAAGGAGAGACGCCCCAAACCAGGGAAGGCCCTTGTCGTGGAAGGCAGCTGCGGAGGGGACAAAGGCTGATGCCTCTTTATACTGGCTGGTGAGCTGTCCTTGAGGAGACAGATTCACTCACTCATCCCTGAAACTGGTGAAACCAGGAACCCCCCAAAACAGGTGGGAAGGCTCTACGGACTGAGGAAACAGATGCAGGAGGAGGTAAGGCAACATGCATGTGGCCCTAAGCTGGTGGAGAGCAACGTAGACTCAAACCCAAGTCTGCTGGCTCCGGGTTCGTCTCATCCACCACCTCTCAGGGGCAGCAGATTTAGAGGAAGGGTGGCTTCAGGGACACTTGACATCACAAAACTTTTTAGTCTTGGACTTACCAGATTTGGGAACTAATAATGTATTTTCCTAAGAGGTTGCATTAGGTAACAGTTTCTTTTTAATATTTTGGTAACCTTTAATGAAATGAAGAGAGCATCACTGTGATAAGCATGTCATTGAAAAGTATTATTAAAACTGCTCTTGCCCAGGCCGGGTAGTTCAGTTAGTTAGAGCATCATCCAGATACAGCAAAGTTGCAGGTTTGATCCCGAGGTGGGGCACATGCAGGAAGCAACCAATAAATGCATGGATGGGTGCAACAAGTAGGTGTCTCTCCAAAATAAATAAGTGAACATTTTTAAAATTACCTTAAAAGCTGCTCTTGTTTCTCTTAAGTGTTTTTATCATTAAACTCCCACTGGCTTCTAGAGAAGGACACCGCGGTGCTGTGGGGCCCCCTGCTCTCCTCAGCCCAGCTGTTGACATATCTCGGCTGCCTGAGCTCCTTCACGGAACCCCGTTTCCTCCTCTCCGTTCTCCGCTGCTGTCCAGTCTGTCGGTGTGTCTTTTGTTCTGGCGTTAACTTCCTGTTCCTATTTGAGGGCAGTTATTTTTCAAGCATCTTTCACATCTTCCCAAGCCTATGTAACATTTTTGGTGGTTTGGAAGTCAGTTGAAAAGCTGGTTTCCGGTCTCTCTGTCTGCGTGTATTGGTTTCCTGGGGCTGCCACAATAAAATACTCCAGTCTGGGGCGGGGGGGGGGGGGGGGGGCGCTAACACAGCAGATAAGGATTTTCTCACAATTCTGGAGGCTGGAAGCCCAAGACCAAGGTATCAGGAGGTTTGGTTTCTTCCAAGTCCTCTCCCCTTGGCTTGCAGGTGTCTGTCTTCTCCCCGTGTCCTCACATGGTCCTTCCTCTGTGCAGGCGCATCCCTGGTATCTCCCCGTGTGTCCCAATCTCCTCTTCTTCTTTTTTTAAGAATTTATTTATTTAGTTTTAGAAAGAGAGGGAGACAAACAGCAATGTGTGGTTGTCTCTGGTGTGCCCCCTACTGGGGACCTGGCCTGCAACCCAGGCATGTGCCCCGACTGGGAATCGAACCTGTGACCTTTATGGTTCACAGGCCGGTGCTCAATCCACTGAACCACACCAACCGGGGCCCAATCTCCTCTTCTTATAAGGACACCAGTCGGATTGGGTCAGCGCCCACTCTAACTGCCTCATTTTAACTTAATTGCCTCTTTAAATTCACATTCTGAGGTACAGAGAGTTAGGGCTTCAACTTACGAATTTAGGGTGGACAGAATCAGCCCATACATAACACTGGTTGTTTTAAAGAGGAATGTTGGTTTGTCTGGGTATCCAGTTTTTTGATGAAAGTAACTTTTAGCTTTATTTTTTAATTATATTGTATTGATTATGCTATTACAGTTGTCCCCATTTTTCTCCCCTTGCCCCCCTCCACCCAGCACCCCCCACTCCCTGAGACAATCCCCACACCATTGTTCATGTCCATGGGTCGTGCGTGTAAGTTCTTTGGCTGCTCCATTTCCTGTGCTGTACTTTACATCCATGGCTGTTCTGTGACTACCTGTTTGTACTTCTCAATCCTCTCCCCTCTTCACTCACTCGCCCCACACCCCCCTTCCATCTGGCAAACATCAAAACGCTCTCTGTACGCACGATTCTGTCTCTGTTTTTCTTGTTTGCTTAGATTGATTTTTAGATTCAATTGTTGATAGATATGTATTTATTGCCATTTTATTGTTCATAGTTTTGATCTTCTTTTTCTTAAGTCCCTTTAACATTTCACAGAAGAATGGTTTGGCGGTGATGAACTCCTTTAGTTTTTTCTTGTCTGGGAAGCTCTTTATCCACCCTTCCATTTTAAATGATAGCTTTGCTGGGTAGAGCCATCTTGGCTATTGGTCCCTGCTTTTCATGACTTTGAATATTTCTTGCCAATCCCTTCCAGCCTGCGAGTTTCTTTTGAGAAATCAGTCGACAATCTTATGGGGACTCCTTTTCAGGTAACTAACTGCTTTTCTCTTGCCACTTTTAAGATTCTCTCTTTATCATTAACCTTTGGCATTTTCATTATGATGCGCCTTGGTGTGGGCCTCTTTGGGTCCTAGTTGATTGGGACTCTCTGTGCTTCCTGGTCATGCATGTCTATTTCCTTCACCAAATTAGACAAGTTTTCTTTCATTATTTTTTCAAATAGATTTCCAATTTCTTGCTCTTTCTCTTCTCCTTCTGGCATCCCTGTGATGCGAATGTTGGAACACTTAAAGTTGTCCCAGAGGCTGCTAACCCTGTCCTCTTTTTTTGGATTCTTTTTTCTTCCTGTTGTTCTGATTGGTTGTTTTTTGCTTCGTTATGTTCCAACTTATTGATGTGATTCTTGGCTTCATCCACTCTATTGTTGTTTCCCTGTAAATTGTTCTTTATTTCAATTAGTGAATCCTTTGTTTCTGACTGGATCTTTTTTATGCTGTTAAGGTCCTCACTAAGTTCCTTGAGCATCCTTATGACCAGTGTGTTGAACTCTGCATCTGTTAGATTGCTTATCTCCATTTCGTTTGGCTCTTTTTCTGGAGTTTTGCTCTGTTCTTTCATTCGGGCCATGTTTCTTTGTCTCATCATTTTGGTAGCCTCCCTGTGTTTGTTTCTATGTATTAGGTAGAGCTGTTTTGACTCCATGTCTTGGTAATGTGGCCTAATGTAGTAGGTGGTCCTGTAGGGTCCAGGGCACCGACTTCCCTATCACCCAAGCTGGATACTCGAGGTGCGTCCTTCATGTGGGCTGAGTATACCTGCCTCTTGTAGTTGAGACTTGATTGCTGTTGGCAGGTCAGTGGAAGGGATTTACCCACATCAGTCGGCTGCAAGCCCCTGCTGTGACCACTGACCACCAACCTCTGCCCTCCATGGAGGACCAGCTGTGCAGGGGCAGGGTGGTGGTGCTCCGACGTGATTTGTAGCTGTCCACTGGGAACGCTGGCCCTGGGGTTTACCCGGTGGTGCAGGCCAAGGTCATCACCCACCTGTGTTCTAGCCGGGGCCACCCAGCCTGAGCTGTAACGCAATCTGAGATGGCTGCTACTTGTGCTGGGCTTGGAGATTCCCAGGTGAAACCAAGCTGTGAATCTAGGCTGGCTGCTGCTAGTGCTGGGCCTGGGGCCACTTAGCGAGAGGTATGAGGGCTGGTTGCTCACTGAGGCCAACTGTTGCTTGTTAGAAAATTTAGGAAGTTGGGCCCAACCTACCTCTCACCTGTCACTATTGACTTGGACAGCAGGGGGCACTGCAGGATCGAGAGATGAGCCTGGGAGCAGCTGGCTGGCTTGAGGGCAGATTTATGGGAAGATTTAAGCTATTGCAAGGGAATTGTCTGCCCTGGGGCGGATGCCAGCGGGGAGTAGCTGGGTGGGAGGGCTCAGCTGTTCCCCTTGTCACTCTCCTCCACCCTGAAGCCACACCACCACGTCCAGCTGCCAGGCGTGGCTGTCCTCTTCTCAGGCCTTTCTGGTGGTTGGAGAGGTTTCGGGTGCGTGGCACTGTGTGAAGGGCCCTCCCTTGGCCCTTCTCCCCCACCCTCCATCTGCGGCCTCAGGTCCGGTGGGCCTGCCTTCCCCACAGGGCGGCTTGGCCTGCCTGGGGTCAGGGCCCCTGGGGTCCCACGCTCCCCACTCCAATTCAGTTCCCTCTGACCCACTGCTGGCCAGTGGGTCCTGGGTGCCCTGCCCTCTCAGAGCCTTGGCAGCAGCCCCACACGACAGGGGTGGAGGGAGACTGCCAACCAACCACACAGTGAGTCAGAGCAGAGCGGGACCCAGGGCCAGGCCCTCTCCAGGCCGGCCACTGCTGCTGGTGATGTCCCAGGGCTGCAGCCGAGTCCCTCCCTCTGGCCACTGAGCCGGAGGGGCCGTCTTTTACCTGCCTCAACTTTGTCTCCCCCACCCCCAACAGCCCCCCCAACCCACCCCCAGATAGCTCTCCATTGATCTTGCCAACCTGAAGCCAGGGTGGGGGCAGGGACAGGATGGTGGGCCACTTTGAGCAGGGAGGAAGAAAGGAAGCTGGAGGGCTAATCCCGGGCACCCTGAGCCTCCTCCTCGAGTCTGAGGCCCACTCCAACCTTCACACCCCTATTCATGAAACCTGGAAAGGGGGCCCACCCTGGGGAGAAGGGGGGCCACCTGCCTGGCACTCCCTCACTTCCTTGTGAAAGGAGAGCTGAGGCCTTCCTTCACTTCTTCAAACAAAGGGCATTAGGGCCTGACCTGCCCTTACCCCCACCCTGAGGTTTGAACATCAGGGTGCCCCCTGCCTTCCTCACTCAGCTTCCTCCCTCTGGGCAGGAGTAGGGGGGGGGCAGTGAGGGCACAGGAGGTCTCCTCCCCCCTGGTCACTCCCCCAGGGGAACCCCAGGACCCCATCCTCCTGGCCTGGTGTGAGGAGCGGGGTCCTCCCCACCTCCAGCTGAGCCTGGCAGGGACTCAGGATGGCCGGCCCCTGTCCCTTCTGCCTGTCCTCTGGCTGCTAGAGAGGAAAGAGTTAACAAGGTCTGTGGTGTGACTCCTCCTAGACATGTATTTAGCAGGCAGGGCAAGGCAGAGGGAGAGGAATGCCAAGATGCCCTGACACCATAGCCTCTGACTTGCCACACCTCTCAAAGGTGGGTGGGTGGGGCGCAGTGCAGGGATGGGAGGCAAGGGAATGAGTCCTGAGGGGGTGGGATGCTGGGAGAAGACCCAGTGGGGTGAAGGGGGCAGGGCCTGTGTGAGTTGGTTTTCAACAGAAAGCTGGGGTCTCAGAGAGGACTTGGAGGCCTCAGAGTGTGGAAGGCGTGGCTCTGCTCTCGTGGTAGACGGACCAAGTGACCAAGTCTCCCGGGAACGTGGGCGGATGGTGGAGAGCAGGGTGGGTGCAGGGCTCACCAGTGAAGGCGGTGGGGCAGGGCCCTCCACCTGCCTGCGGCAATGGGGGCACTTCTCCCCTCTCCACCTGCCTCCTCTGGCCCTGAGAGGACCTTTCTACCTCAAATGCCCCTCCCTCACATTTCCGGAGCTCTGGGCTCTTGACCAGCTCCTCCACATTCCCCAGCTCCCCTGACGCCAGTATGGGGGCAAACGAAGGCCACTCGAATGAGGACAAGCAAAGGCTCTGGGTCCCCAGTTGCTGGACAAGGGGGCAGCCCCCATCACCCGCCCTAGGCAGGGACTCACAGGAGCAGGAGCTGCGAGCTCTCTAGCAGAACAAAGGGAAGGCCCTGATGTGAGGCTGTCAGCTCGGGGAAGGTGTTGGGGGCTAACCAGAATCGGGGAGTCCTATGGAATTGGTTAGAGATGCGTCTTTGGCTTTCCCTGCTGGGCCCTACGTTGGAAGCAGAGTGAGAATTAGGGAGGGTGCCAATCATAAATCAAGTCCCAGCCACCTGGGGCCGAGGGCCACAGAGGTCATCTGGGCCTCCTGGGCCAGCTGTTAGAGACAGGTCTGACTTCCTAATTGTCTGACTCACAGATAACAGGCGGCTGCCTGGGCGGGTTTCCCAAGATGAGGCGTCAGAGTTCTAGCCGAGCTCCGCTCTGCACGGCCCACCCATGTCTTCAGTGTCCCACTGACAGCCTGCGGTGTCCCCCCAGTGTGTCAGCCAAGCACACCAGGAATCAAAGAGGCTGCCGACAGCCACCAAGCCGGTCCAGGGTCCAGAACCCCGACGGGAGCCCAGGGTATGTGCCCGTACCTCACAGCCGTCCTGCGCCCTGGCCCCCAGCTCTGCCCAGCACTCTGAGTGCGCCGTCAAGAAATATTTCTTAACCCAATGAAGACTAGTTTTTATGATGTCTGTGAGGGGAGCCAGTAGAAATGCAAACAGTGCGTGCAGGGTCCTGGCAGCTGGGGATGCCAAAGTCTCGGCCCCGCCCTCTGGGCCACCGTGTGACCACCACCGTGCTCCTTGTTGGGAGCTGAAACCACAGGCTGAGACCGCCCGGGGCCAGTTGGGCTGGAGGGAAATGGCCTCCAGAGGCCCGGACCAGTCTACCTGTGGGCCTCTCCACCCCACTGTTTACTCCACCGCTCAGATGGACGTAGTGCAGATTCTGGTCCAGCCTCACCGAGTGAGGGGGGCAGCCAAAGGCAGGGGACACTTCCTCCCAGGAGCTGGCCTGGAGTCCAGCCACATGGGAGGACAGGGGAGTTCTAAGGTGGCCCCATGATTTCCGTCCCTGCCCTCACGAGTTACTCCGTGATTACGTGACATTACACAACCAAAGGGATTTTCAGTGTAGGGAGAACTGCCCCGCAGGGAGAGGTCAGGTGACCAGGCTGCCCGCACGTGCCCTGTGCTGGCCCCATTGCTGCCGCTGTGAGGTGAGGCGCTGGCCCCCGTAATGTCACACTCCCTATTGTCCGCATTCTTCTGGGCCCGAGACAGAGGCCAGGATTCAGGCCAGCTCCCCTGGGTTGCACTGGTCAGGGCGGGTAGGTGGCTCCTTGGTCCCATGGGAAGAAACAGAAGGAATCATTTCAGCATGTGAGTGCCGTGTCAGTGGGCCCCTCCCCCTCCAGCCTCGCTTCCTCTCTGACCTCAGGGTGGAGGGTCACACCTGGGAAGGGAAATGATTTCAGGTGAACAACAGGTGTGATCATCAATTTGTTTTTCTCCCAGCGGCTTGGCGGTTCTGCTTCCTGGTAAGTGAACACCTCCTGGGGTCAAAAGGAAAGGTGTGGTCACAACCTGATAGAGACTTCTAGAATCCCCACCCAGTCAACCTGCTCAGTTCACACAGGGTTGCGGCTCCGGAGCCCGAGCCCCAACAGGGAGGTGACTAGCCCGTCTCTCCCCACCTGCCCCCGCAGACCTCCTGGCCGAGGCTCGCTGCCGGAGAGGGACGTGGACAGGGCCTGTGAGTGGCCCCTACACATTTCAGCGTGTCCCCACCCTTCAGCCTCCTCTCTACTTTCTTTTCTTCAGAAAGGCATCCAGCGGAGGTTTGGTCTTTGAAAAATGAAGAGGAAAAACTCGTAATGCGGGCAGACAGAGTAGGAGAAGGAGAGAAAGCAGGGGCCCGAGGGCGCTCGGAGGAGGGGGCCCCAGAAAACAAAGGAGAACCAACCGGCTCAAAAGCCAGAGGGGCCTGGAGGAGACAGATGAGAACACGCAAAAAGGGACAAGTCCTGTGAGTCCTGTGCAGCTGACCGCTCCCTCGGCAGAGCTGCTGGGTGCCAGCTCGGACCTGGCAGAGGGCACGCTTACTTTTCACTACAGACTCGGTTGCGGGTGGCTGGCGCTTCAGCGGAGCAGGGAGCCTTGGCCCACCAGCCTTGGTCACCCCTCCAGGATTCCAGCAGCGGGTGCCGTGCCCACCTCTCTCCTCCAGGCTTGTCCCTTCCTCGTCTGGACACAGCCCTGACCCTGCCACGGCAGGAAGCCATCAGGAGTGGCCCACTGCCCTAGGAGGAATCCCTGGTTCCTCTAAATGCAGCCCTTTGTGGCTTGGCTTCTGGCCACTCAGTCCTGGCTTTCCCCACGTCACCTCCCTACCGTGCTCCGGCCAAGCCATCGGGTTGACTATGGGGTCCCAGTGCCCAGCACATGGACGTCCTTGTCCACGCCCTCGGTAAACACATTCTGGGCACACAGATGCGGACAAGCAGTCTGGCCAACTGGCTACTTTCCTCTCGGCTTCAAAACTCCAAGCAGGTCCGACATCACGTCCGTGCACACCAGCCAGGCCCTCAGTCCCGTCCAGTGGCTCAGCGGCTGTGTCTGGGCCCCGAGGAACTGGAGGGCTGGCTGGGCCCTTCCCACCCACGCCCCCGCTGCCTACAGAGAACCCCACATGTTCTCTTCTGTGGGGTCCCAGGGGAAAGGAGAGGCCACAAGGCCCTGCAGATGGCTTCAAAAGGGAGCTTCGGATGAAGCTATGTGATTACCCAGAGAAGGGCCTTCTTGCAGTCCTCCAGGTCCTGAAACCCACCACCAAGAGGGGAGGTCAAAGTCAAGGCTGAGGTGGGGCCACCCAGGAAGGGGCGGGCGAGTGCACAAAGGTAGATCTGCTCCACGGGGCCCAGGCAGAGGCCTGCAGCTAAGAAAACATTTTTAATGGTTTTGCTGCCAGCACCTACATTCCTGAGCCACTGAAGGGGAGAAGGCCCAAGGTGGGGGATAGGGGCGGGCATGGAGGAGGCTCCCTACCCAGCCTTGCCACAGGGAACAGCTTTGAAAGGAGTAAGACCCAGGTTAGGGAAAGTGCTTGGGGGCATGTTACGGGCAGACCCTTAAGGAAGCTGAGAGCCACAGACAGGCCGAGGCGGGGCTGAGGAGGGGCGGTGACGCAGCCAGGCTGGCAGTGGGTGCGGGTGCGGGAGGCCCAGGGGGCAGGGCCTCCCCACTCCTTCCTCCCCTGCCCTCCCCAATGGAGGGCCATCTGTGGGGGAAGAACCAGGAGCTACCTCTCTGAGCTGGCACCATCTGGGTGGCCAGGAGGTGAGCCAGGGAATGCCAGGGTCGCCGCCAAGTCAAAATCTCTGTGTCCAGGCCTGCCCTTCCCCAAGAGGGGGTGTGTGGGAGGGGTGTGTTGGGGAAGCTGGAGAACTCTGGGGCTCCCTTCAGGGCCTGAGGCCTCAGTAGGAAGGTGGGGCCATTACGGGTGAAGTCCCTGGTGTATCCCTCTCGGGTGCAGAAGGCTCTGTGCAGCGCTGAGCTGCTCCTCGAAGGGAGGGTGGGGACCCAGTCTTCTTGAGGATCTCAAAGAGAGGCACTCGGGGTGGGGGGTGGTACATTTCCTCTCTGTTCCTAGATCTCCCAGATCTATTGTGTGATCTGGGGCCAGCCTAGTCGGTCACCCCACAATGGCTGGGTGGGACCAAGTGGGGCAGGTCTTGGACCAGAAGGCAAAAGTCTCTTTAGTGCCAAGGACATGGCTCAGGGTCCCGGATGCCAAGCCTCAGGCCCCATGGACAGCAGAATTCTAAGATTCTCCACAACCTCCGTCTCTGGGTGTCACTCCCATTGTTGGTTTACCTTACATGGCAAAAGGATTGTGTAGTGGAATTAAAGTCGCTAATCAGGTGACCTTCAAATAGACCGGTTACTGGGTGGATCTGGCCTACACACACGAGCCCTTTAAAAGCAGGAATCTCTCTGGGGGGGCAGAAGGAAAGTCAGAGACTCCGAGCCTGAGGAGGATGTGATGCCCTGTCCCTGGCTTTGGAGGTGGGGGCTGCATTCCTGAAAGGACCTGGGTGCAGCCTCTAGGGACTGAGACAGACCCCCCCGGCCAACAACCCACAGATCCCAGGGCCCTCAGTCCTGCAACCCCAGGGAACCAGAGCTGCCAACACCCGAGATGAACTTGGGAGCAGATTCCTTCTCAGAGCCTCCGATAGGAGCTCAGCCTGGCCAACACTTTGAGTTTGGCCCTGAGGCCCTAAGCAGAGACCCAGTCAAGCCCCGCTAAACTTCCTTCTGCTCTGTGACACCGTGAGCTGATTAATACATGGCTGTTAGGCCTCCAAGTCTGTGGCAATTTGTTCCCCAGCATAGACAACTGAGGAAGGTTCCAGGCCATGTCCATTGAGCCCAGGTGTGAAGGAAAGGGCAGCACCCTGATCCCCCACAACCTGGGGTTTGCAGCCTCTTCCTGCACTCTGGCCTCCCCTCCACACAGAAGCAGCCAAATCTTTGTCCACGCAGCCTTTGCCAGAGGCCTAGTAATTAGCCTCTAATCTCCGGGCTGGGAAATTTGGACACAAACTCTTTATAAGACAGACCGATTGCAGGTGAGTAGCACAGCTTCCTAGGCCTGATTATCTAGGTTTCTTATACGTTTGCTTCTCTGCTAACTTTCCCCTGTCTGTCTGCCTAGTTCGGATCTCTGAGACCTTGGCCAAAGCAAGAATCCGCTCTAGCAACGTAACTGGGGAGGACTCCCTGGTTTAAGACACAGTTCATTCTTCCAGAAAGTCCCCTAAAATGTGGAACGAATTGCTCTCTCTTGGTCCCAAGACCTAAATACCTTAACTTCACCCTTTGGCAGAGATGGTTAGCTCTTCACCAAAGTCCCTGCTTCCCTTTCATAGTATAGAATTGCCACTGAAGAGCAGATACCACATTTCCTAGTTGCCCTTGCAATTAGGGGTGGTCATGTGACTAGCTCCCACCAATAGAATGTGAGCAGAAAACATTTATCTATATATATATATATTCTGAGCCAAAGCAGTGAGTGTGTGTGCCTCCCCACGCTTCCCTTCCTCTTCCGCCAGCTGGATGCAGATGACAGTGAGACCCTGGGGAATGGCAGAGCCCTGAGATAAAAAAAAGCCCGAGTCCCTGAATCACTGCGTGGAGGAAAGCCACCGACCAATCAAGAACGCCTGCTCCGGTGCGTTATATGAGTAAGAGGTAGCTTTCTAAGGCATTGGAACCATTCTACCTTTGGGGGTCTATTTGTTACTGCTTTTCAGCCCAACCTTTATGGTGTGCATCCCTCTACTTGGCCCTCGGCCCGAAACAAGCTGCACGAGGTGCTGACTAAACCCCTGCGATGAAAGTTTCCGGATCCCCCCGTGTTTCACTCCCCCACTGGCTCCCATCCCTGTCTTGGTTCACACTGTCTGCTGGCCCCAGAGTCTGGCTGACTCAGCTGGCCCGGGCCGCCATCCATCCGCTCGCTGTCAGCGAGCACCTGGCTCACGGAAAACACACATTTATTCCCCCACACATAGGGCTCTTTTTTTCAGCAAAGGTGGTGCAGCAATATATTTGGAGACGTGAACTGCTCCTCAGCACACGGCTCCTGGTTACTTTGGGGCGCAGCCAGGGAGCACACGTCCTTAGCCCCAACTCTAAGCAAGAGCCTCCAGGGGCTGGGAAGAGGTGCAGGGCGGGGGGTGGGGGAAGTAGGGTAATGTCATGGAGAGGGGGAGGAAACCAGAAGGAGGTGACAATTCTCTCAGAAAGCAATTAAGCATCTCTTGGCAGCTTCAGGGACCTCAACTTTTTGTGCTTTTCCCCCAGGGAGGCTGAGGCGTGGGGACGAGAGACTCTTAGCCCTAGTGAGAGGCTCACAGCAGAAAGGCAGCCCCATCCGGCACCAGCAGCAGCGTGGGGGCCTTGGAACGGACCAGAGTGGGTCTCGAGATACAAGGAAGCCCCTCCCCACTGACCACTGCTGAAGGACATGGCTCAGGACCCCAGCCCAGCAGGGAGGAGAGGCTGGGGTGGACAATAGCACCACCTACAACAGGCCCTGGGCTCTGTGGTAGCTCACAGATGCCCCGGCCCAGCTCCCCAGGGGGTCAGATGTCCCGGAGGTCATAAAATTACAAAGCATCCGAGCTGTGAAGGGCTCCAGGATGACTCTGCCTCAGCAATTTTCAGTGCAAATTTGCTTTTTGTTTGAGTCTGGAAATAACGGCAGCAGACTCCCCAGGGGCCAGGAATGTAGCCACTGGCTCCTCCTGGCTTCTGTCCGGTCGTTAAGACTCAGCCAGATGCACAGGGCAGCACTGAGGGTAATGACAACAACCTGGCCTGGCTGCCCCCGGGTGCCGAGACCCTACTCGGAGAGGTCAGCGAGGGTCACTGGGCCTCTCCATGACTCTCACTGGTCCAGCGAGTGGCCTGAATCCTCCAAGGGCAGCCAAGGGGGAGTCTCTACTTGTGATCCAGGAAGCTCTTAGCACTCACCCTGAAGGGGCAGCGATGAGCTGAGGAGCCAGGAGGGGGTGCATCTTGTACAAGATGCATTTAGAGGTTTCCGCTGAGAATCTTTACCCAGCTTCCTCAGTCCCTTCCCTGTGGCTCCCTACCCTCCGTGACCAACTTAGATCCCTCCTCCCCAGTGCCGGGCCTGGTTCCTCCCGTTTTCACTGGTAGGTGACTCTGCTCCTTAGCTCCTTGCAGGTGTTCCCTCTCCAATTCCAGCTGAGTCCTTTCCACGCTTAATTTGCAATCACGTCTGACCGGATCCCCTACCCACAAACCCCCATTTCTCCCAGGGGGCCCAGGGAGCCCGGGTTTGACCAGTGCTGGGCGCCCACCAGGAGTGCCGGAGACCAAGGTCTCCCCGGGACTGGCAGCTGGGATGGCTCCCGGGGCAGAAATAACTTGAGCCCGCTGCCCTTTCCTTCCTGAGCGTGAGTCAGCATGAAGCTGGCAGATAGAAACACAAATCTAGACCTGGGCCTAGCAGAGTGGGCAAGGTCATGTGCAAGGACAGAAGCAGGCCAGTCATAGGGATGAGGGCTGCAGAGATAGATGCTAAAGCTCACTAGGAACAAGAGAAGTCAGATGAAAGGCCCCCAGACTCCACTCTCCGCCGAGCAGGTTGGCAAAGATCAAAGGTCTGACAACCGCCCAAGTTGGCGAGGGCAGGGACAGCACCATCCTGCTTCGCAGGCAGGACTGCAAACCCAGTCTCCACGGAGGGCAGTTTGGCAAAATCTGCCACATTCTTCCACCCAGGATTTCCACTTCTAGAAAGCGGTGTCCAGCTGTGCACGCACGTTTGTGAAGTGACCTGGGTGGCATTTTTTTTTTTTTTATATGGATGAGAAGGCATTGGAGGTGCCGTCCGTTGGGGACCGATGCCCAGGGGCAGGAACAAAGACTCAGAACCAGAGAGGCCTGGCTGTGAACATGAGTCCCAGGGACGTTGCAAAGGGGGGAAACAAAAGCAAAGCAAAGCAGGAGCGGAACAGCTGCACGGCTGGCTGATTTCGGTTCCCCGCGAGGGAAGAGCCTGGCATGCTACAGCGCCGGTAACGGAGAAAACCAAAGCATGTGCTTGCCTGGTTGTGTCTGCCAAAGATGCTCTGCAGACAGAGACCTGGGAAACTGGTTTCATTGGTTACAGAGAAGCAAGCCTTTCGTTACCACCTTTCTGCAACTTGACAGTTTCGAACGTTGTGAATATATGACCCACTGAAAAAATGTACAGTTGAAAATGTGTGCATCTGACCTCCGGAACGGACCAGAACGGCCCCAACCAAACAAGTTCCAGGCCAGAGCGAGGCGGCGGGAGGCGGTGGTCATTCCAGCTCATGCTCTCGTGGTCTGTTACCTTCTACAAAGTGCTTCTCCCACGTTGCCACGCTCAATCCTCAGGACAGACCCTTGAGAAAAGGGGGCTCAGAAAGGCAGACTGACTTCTCGGAAGTCACGCAGCAAGCGGCTGAGCCAGGATTTGTGCCCAGGGTTTCTGGCTCTCTGTCACGTCCTTTTGCTACCTCACCCTGTGGCTGGAGAATTCCGGGGGCTGGGATCACTGACGTCCTCACTTCCACCCAGGACATGAGCAACTCAGTTGCCTCACCTCCAAAGCAAGAACAATAATACTACCCATTCAAGAGCTAAGCAACAAGACAACGGTAGCCTAGAAGAACACCCAGGCCCGGTTTCCTGCAGGCCCGAGCTGCCCTCCGAGGGCTGCCTACTTCCCTGGGATCTTGCTCAAATCAGACAGAAGTGTTGTACACTCTCTCATGTCTGATCTGCGCCCCAGCATGCTGGACACTCACTCTGACGTCCCTTCTCCTTCTCCTTCTGTTCTCTCGTTCCTGCTCTGTTTGTCCTTCCAGCGCCTGCACTGGCTCCCAGCAACCTGGAGAGAAGAGACCTAAGATGATGTTCTGGGGAGGAAGGAGGCTTCTGCACCCGCCCCAGCGGGAGCCCATTTCTGCCCCTTCTCACCATACCCACCCCCAACTGCTCCCCTAGAATATCCCAGATGGGTTTGCCTTGGAAATCACAACCAACCAGAAACAGATGAATGGAGGGGAAAAGGGAAGAAATAACAGCTCGCCCTCTTTTGCTCTCCCACTAGATAGGTCTGGACACTAGGCCTTTATGTAGCTATCATCCTTTTGTTTTTTAATAGGGTAGAAGGGCATTTCTCCCTCAGACGGTGGTCTGGCGATGGGAAGTCGTGTCTGTCGGGGCTTTTCTGAGCCACAAGGTCTCTTCGAGAGCCAGGTGCGATCCTGGGCACCGCCCTTCTTTCTCCTGGAAATCCTCAGCTGGGCTGCGGGGGCGGGGCTGACGCCCTGCGGGCTGTCTCTGTGCCTTCCTGCAGTCTTACAGCTGCACAGCCCAAAGTGCCTTTTTGCAAATGTTAAAGGAAGGAGCACAAGTCTTGGCCCAGTGGAAGGTCGCTTTGCAGGAACAAAGGGATACCTACTCTAGACAGACAAATTCGAGGTGACAGAGTGATGGAGAAGGCCGCTCCGTGGCTCAGGAGCTAGCGGGACGTGTATTTTGTGTGAAGAAAAAGGGTGTACAGAACCCATGGCTTGGTGGATGGAGAGAGAAATTCACCCCAATGTCTGGATTCCTGCAATTTGGGAGGCTGGGAAGTCCAAGATCGAGGTTACCTCTTGGTTTCCTTTTGGTGAGAACCCTCTGCGGGGTTCAGTGCGGGTGTCCTCTGCCTGTCCTCGTGTGCGGGGAGGGAGCTACCACCCCTTACAGAAAGAAAGTATTGATGATTAGAACCCATTTCTTCCTCATTTCAGTCTCCCCCTTCCTAATTCTTATCTTTTTAAAATGGACATACAGTAAAACTGACTGGTACCTTCTTTGGCGTTTAGATGCGTGTAACCACCACCGGAGTCAGGATACAGAACCGGACCACTCCCCAAAAGCCCACCTTCCAGCCCCTCTTTGAGGAGCCACACCCTTGCCGCACCCCCGGCCCACCCTGTGTTCTCCGTCACTGTAGTTTGTCTCCTTGAGAATGTACAGAAAAGGCATTGCACAGTAGGTAACCTTGATTGGCGTTTCCCCCTGAGAATAATGCCTGAGACTCATCCCAGCTGTTGCCTGTGTCCGCGGCTTGTCCCTTTTATTCCCGAGCAGCATTCTGCCATGGGGCGGTACCGCACTCTGCTTGTCCGTTCATTTGTGAAGTACTTTGGGTTGTTTGCAGGTTAGGGTGATTACGGATAGGGCTGCTCTGGACATTCGTGCCCAGGTTTTTGTGTGAACAAAATTCTGTATTTCTGTTGGGCAGGGATTCTCAACTGGAGGTAACTTTGCCCCTCATGGGGACATTTGACAATGGCTGGAGACATTTTTGTTGTGAGCAGGGAGGGCTACCTACTTGTAGTGGGGGGAGGCATTCATAACTCTGTCCCCGTGTTTGATTGATTTGCTAAAGCTGCTCACAGAACCCAGGAAACCATTTGCCTACCAGAACACTGGTTCATCACAAAGGGCGTTACAAAGGGTGCAGGCAAGCAGCTGGAGAGGCACACAGGGCGGCAGACAGCACCAGGCGCTAGACCCGGGGAGCCAGACCCGACCTCGGGTCAGCAGTATCGGTCCTAGAGTTCTGGCTGAGAAAGAATTCAGAGCCAAGACTCAAACTGTGAGAGGAAGTTTATTTAGAAAGTCACAGAAGTAGAAAAAGTGAGCTGTGGAAGAAATGGGTTCAGGAAACAAGCTAGAGGCCAAAGAAGGGCCCTTGCAGCCTAGGAGGAAGAAAGAGCCGAGGAGGACGCACCTGGGGGAAGCATTGGGACCCTTCTGGTGCTTCGGCCCTTGTGGGACTGGGGCACACCATCTTTCTGGCACAGGAAGGCACCCACCCGGAAGCTCCTCAATCTTGTTGTTCAAGAGTTTTTGTAACCACGTGGGGCTTCCCATGGTGGGGCAGGGGTGCTGATTTCCCCAGTGGCTGGAGTCTGCCAGGACAAGCCCTCACAGCCCCTCCCAGGTCTGGGAAGGAGCTGGGGGTACAGTTTTTGGAAAACCCAGGATACTGCAGGCTCAAAGAAAGGAACCACATGGGGAGATCACTGTTGTTCCTAATAGAGGGTGTCCCACTGACTGAGGCAGAGAAGGAGACAGGTCCCCAGGATGTCTCCTTGAAAGTCTCCCCAGTAACTGCCAGCACTGCCCCAGCAATGGGCCGAGAGCTCCAACCTTCTCGTCTCTTGGTCTTCCTGGTGACCAGCCGCATCCAGAGGCTGTGTAGGGACCCTACTCAAGTCACCTCAAACTCAGGGCTTGTTATGGACATCAGAAGTCACTCCTGTCACTTAGAACATGAAAACAATTTTAGGAGCGCCAGCCTGAAACAGTGGATAAAGGCAAGTATATTTTCCCTCTCACACCACGAGGTACAGGCTCAATGTGGCCCAGCTTTCTCGTTCTAAGTAGGACTGTGATGCTCAGATCGGCTTTGGGTAGGTTGTAAGAGAGGAAGAAATGCCAATTTTATAGGAAAACTCAAAACAGCCATTCGCCCGCTCCCTGGAGAGAATAGTTTCTATTTTTCCTGAGGAGCATAAAGAACACAAATCTGCTTGCTTTTACGCACACAGAGATGGTAGGTGTTTGTAAAAAGATTCACAGACTAACAAACGCTCTCCCCCCCAACTGGCGAGACCCAGTTGTGTGTTCGCTCTGACAGAAAAATGGTCACAACCTTCTGACTTACCCTGCCAGGTAGTTCTTACCCTTTGAAAATGTGTTCTTCATTAGGCCAAATCACTTGCCAGAAACTTCCTGTGTAATGTTTTCTAAAGCCTTACATGTGGAGCGGGGATTCACCTTGTCTTGTTCCGTGATTGCCGGGTCTGAGGACGTCGCCCTCCAGTTCCCTGGTCTCTAGAACAGACGAGGCTGTGGCTCAATACCAAAGCCGAGAGCCCCCCAGGAGCACAGTGGGTTCTGAGGTCCCACCGGCCCTGCCAGGGCCCGCCCCCCATGTCCCGACAAGAATGGGCAGGAGTCGGAAGCGGCACTAACTGCTTGGTGCTCTCCTTCCAGGAACTGCTGGCCTCGTGACCTTCCACCCCTGCACGCCCAGGTCCTCAATTCTTGCCGCTACACTTGGGGCAAGGAAGTTGACCTCCCGAGCACCCATCTGGCAACTGTACTGCTGAGCTGCCCATCTCATGAACTGAGTGGTCAAGCACAGAAGTATCTAGAAAACTCCAGCCCATGCCGTTCCGAGTGGCTTCTTCAGGGAATGGGATGGGGTAAGTGGGGAGAAGGAGGCAAGAGCACACCTTCATCTTCATCTTCACACAACCCCGGTTTGCTTCCAACTTTTTAAATAACTATGAATTCCTTTTGCGATTTAAAAAATTTGTAACTGTTCACAGTGACTAAATATGTTCATGGAATCATGTATTTTGTGGTTTTCCAAAAGTGTCCAGCCCCGCTAAGCTGCAGGGCTTCTCTTCTACACCTGTGCGTGGGTCACTTGGCCCAGCGTGGACACTTTTGGTCTGAGGGCAGCAATGACATCAGCTAGGATGGGGACCTGGGTTCCAGGGGAGGCGGGAGACAGAGAAGGCGGACTCCACATTGGCTGTGGCCACGGCTCCTCCCTTCTCCCTCCAAGCCCCCCCGGTGTGTGACATATGTTTTTCCTGGGCTCTCTGGCCTGGCCAGCCAGCAGGCAGGAGCCACGGTGCCAGAGGGAAGGACTCTGTAGAACAGAATGGAGTCAGCACAGAACACATTTTAAAAAATCAATCACTGGGAGAAAATAAAATAAAATAAAATAAAATAAAATAAAATAAAATAAAATAAAAAATCAATCGTTAGGGAAAGAAGTCAGTCTATGGGATAGCAGCCCAGCGGAGTGAGGGGGCTGGGCGCAGACGCCACCCTCCCAAAGAGCCAGCGTGCCGCCCGGGTTCTGGGTGTGCCGATGGCTCGGCAGGCACAGAGGCCAGCCTGGGCCAGCTGCATTCAGTGCCCAAGGGCACAGCGGGGCTGGCACACCCTCACGGGGCAGCGGGCAGCAGAGAGGCACGGGGCCGTGTGCTTGCATGGTTGTTTACTTGCTGTTTGCAGCTCTTCCCATGGTGGGGCAGGGGTGCTGATTTCCCCAGTGGCTGGAGTCTGCCAGGACAAGCCCTCACAGCCCCTCCCAGGTCTGGGAAGGAGCTGGGGGTACAGTTTTTGGAAAACCCAGGATACTGCAGGCTCAAAGAAAGGAACCACATGGGGAGACCACTGTTGTTCCTAATAGAGGGTGTCCCACTGACTGAGGCAGAGAAGGAGACAGGTCCCCAGGATGTCTCCTTGAAAGGGGAAGACAGGCAGGTGTGGCAGGGACCCCAGGCCCCTCCAGCTAGCCACACGAACCAAGTCACTTCAGCTGCTGAGCTCCAGTTACAGTGGCTCTGGAATCCACCCCCTGCCCTGGGCTCCCTGGTCACTTTTGGGTGTGTGCAGGGGGAATTCCTCGAGTACTGGGAACAAGTTCTGTCGTGTCCTCCTGAGGCGCTAGGGACCTGGGGGACCTAAGGGACAGAGGGCAACAGTGTTCTCTACAGCTGCTCCGTGGCCAACGAGACTCGGGGCGGGAGCAAAGAACACCCAGTGGTTAGCCCCACTTCTATCCCCAGCCCATTCTTGTCGTGAACAAGTCTGGCCCGCCAGGTCGGGAGAGACACCAGCCCAGCCCAGCAACAGACTGCCTCTTCCTAAAACCATGAGCTCCTCCTTGCCCATCAGCCCAGCCAGAACTCACCTGGCACAGAGAGCAGCCTGCAGACTCACTCTGATTCGTGGGTCAGCAGTGTCCGTGAAAAGCCAGGTAGCAAAGATCTTCAACTTCCTGGCTAGTGGTCATCGCAACTGCTCCACACTGCCACTGTAGCATGAAAGTAGACATAATACATCAACAAATGGGCATGGCTGTGTGCTAATAAATCTTTATTTATAAAAACAAGTGGCGGGTCAGGTTTGGCCTGTGGAGTGTCGTTTGCTGGCTCTGCTAGGACAGGTCTGAGCATCCTTAGGATGGGCCATCCTCACTAAACTCCTGTGGGCCTGCGGTAGCCATCACAGGTCCCCCAAGAGCCCGCCTCGCACCACAGCAGAGGGGCAGAGAGTTTGTGTGGGGGAGAGATGAAGCAGGTATTTGCTGACCTGAGCACCCCTAGCCCACCCCTATAACTCACTCCAACTTCACTAGTATAGTTAAACCTAAACAGATACCCCCCGCCACCCAGTGAACACATGTTTGTGGCCACTTAGAGATGAGCACGGACTATCTCCCAGAGGGTATGTGAGTCTACAGATCTGGGCCCGGGAGCAGAGATAGTTTCATTCTTATCCACGTCACCTTGGGCTTAGGACCAGGCTACAGGGGGAAAAACTAGGTTCAAGTCTCAGAGCTGCTGCCACGTACTCTCTGAATGACCTTGAGCAAGTTACATAATCTCTCCAAGCTTTAGTTTCCGTGTTTTACAAAACGGAAATAAAAATAGTACTTGGTTCCTGGAGCCCTAAGGTTCAGATCAGATAACCCATGGAAAGCATTTAACACAAGACCTGATATAAGCGGGCAAGACCAGGCCTGTGACTGGGACAGGCGGCTTACTCACTGGGCGCCTTCCCTGTGCCAGGCCTGTGCTAGGAACTGCTGAGCTAGACCTTATTCACTACTCACACGAACCCTCTGAGCTACCCCGTGTTATAGGCGGGGAAATGAAGACTCAGAGAAGCAATCGCTTGCTCCGGGGAGCACAGATCTGCTTTTGTCTAAAAGGAGGGATCAGAGTACACAGACAAGGCATACAGGAAGAAAAGAATGGGAGTGGGCGAGGGCGCTTGGGAACGCCCGCAGACAGTGAGGAGGCAGAGGGGCAGCCCACTGGGATGACGGAGAGGAAGAATGCAGTTGCCTGAGCCGCCCTGAGCTCACCAGGGGCCTGCCTCTTGCACAGCTGCTGGTCTGTCCTGGGAAAGCTGATGGTCCTGGATGGGAAGACTCTGTGGAGGTTGCTGGGTGAACGGCCCACACTCCTGTGTACTGGATTCAATGGTATGGCTCACAAATGCATCTCCACCCAGAACTTCTGCATGTGACCTTATTTGGAAATAGGGTCTTTACAGCTCTAAGTAGATCAGGGTTGAGATAAGATCCCACCGGATTAACAAGGACCCTAAAGCACATGAGTGTCCCTATAAGAACCAGAAAGGGTCCATGGCGATGCAGAGAGGAAGGCCATGTGGAGGTGGGGACAGAGACTGGAGTGAGGCGTCTACAGGCTAAGGACTATTGGGAGCCAACAGAAGTTAGGGGACAGGAATGCACCTTAGGGCCCTCAAAAGGACCTGCCCTGCCAACACCTGATTTTGGACTTCGGGCTCCAGAGCTGTGAGAGAAGACATTTCTGTTCTTCAAGGCCCCCTTCTTTGTGGTCCTTTGTTACAGTGGCCACAGGAACTTATTGCACCCTGTGTGAGCTTTTGAGGGTGGTTCC
Organism: Macrotus californicus; assembly: GCA_007922815.1. Lineage (NCBI taxonomy): Eukaryota > Metazoa > Chordata > Mammalia > Chiroptera > Phyllostomidae > Macrotus > Macrotus californicus. The sequence continues at coordinate 31,761 of VMDR010001221.1, forward strand.
CGATATCCCTGGTGTGCGGCACACACTGAGGACCCCGTAGGATGAGAGAATGAACAGGGAAGGATTCAGGAAGGGAGACATCAGCCAGTGGGCCAGAGTTGGCTTGGAAAGCCAGGGAGTGTAGTGAAAATTTAAGGGAAGCCCAGGAGCGAAGACTGGGGTGGGGGTGGGACCTGGGCGGACTGGCCAGGCAAGGCCCTGTCTCCTCTGTGCCTGAGAACTGCAAATAAGCTGGAACAAGTTCTTTTTTAAAAAGAGGTAGCCAAGTCGATGCAAGGGCTGTCTGCTTGGCTTCCCTCTCCCACTCTGGCTGCCTTCCCCCATCCCACCCCCATGGGGGCTGCCCAGTGGACAGTCGGCCCCACTCCCACAGAGCCATCCAACTGCCTGGTCAGAGCTGTGGTCAGGATGTGGGAGCAAGGCCAGGCTGGATGGTGGCCACGTGTAGGTGTCTGTATGGTGCCCCTGACCCTGGCACCCCAGGGCTTGTGACGAGCCTGTTCCCATCATCAGGGAAAGCCAGCGGCACTTGGCTGATGGGGGCGGGCGCTAAGACTGCCCAGTGGCTTTTCTATGGAGGAGTTTCTTCCTGTCCCCACACTTCTGCCAAAGCCAGGCCTCCCATGTCGCCACAACCACAGCTTTTCGAAGCTGAGCAGCTCAGGAGCCTGCGGAGGGGGGACTGTCCCTGGTTGTGGGTCATAGCTTGCCTCCAGAGACGGTGGCTACCAGTTCCTGCCCTCCTTGTAGGTATGTGCCCCTGGCCCACTGACAGGCTGAGTCCATTTCCCCTGCCCCTTGTATCTGGGCTGCCTTGTGACCCTCTGACCAACAGAATATGGCCGAAGTGATGCTAAACCATACCACACCCAGCCCTTGAGACGCTGGTCGTTCTACCTGCTCTTGGCATCCAGGGCTGCCACGTATGCAGCCTGGGCCACACTGCTGGAGAGGAGAGGCCACGTGGAGGACCACAGGGCTGCCATCGCGGACATCCCACCCGGTCGGGCCTTCAGATGAGCTGACCACAGCCCCAGCTGCTCTCTGATGGCAACTGTGTAGAGACCCCACCCCCACCGTGGAGGAAGACCTGGCCGGCTGAGCCCTGCCAACCCATGCAACCGGGAGAGAAAAAAATGAATCATCATGCTAAGTACTGAATTGGAGGGCGCTTTGTTTTCACAGCCCTCGATGACAGGAGTCCTCCGGAAGATCCACCCCTTCCCCAGTCTTACTCACTGGCCACTCCAGGCTCCAAAGCCCACAGTCCCTCATTGACTACTAGACCCCATGGTCTCCCAGGGAACCAGCCCCCAGTTTCAGGGCAGTGCTGCTGGGAGGTGCTCCTCCTTCTGGGATTGGTACCTTTAAATTAAAATTCTAAAAATATCTAAAGCAGCTAAGGATGCTTGTGGCTTCTGAGCAGCTCAGAGGGACCTGCGATGCCTGTTATTTGAGCAGGTATTGAACAGCTTAGCCAGCAGTTGGACACACTGAGCCTCACTTCACCCATGACCACCAGAAAAGGTGACGGGGCGGGCATGGGTCCTTTTGTTATAGAACAGGAAACCACAGAAGGCCACACCAACAGGCGTGGCAGAGCCAGAGCTGGGCGCCAGGTCACCTGGCTACCCGTCCACAGGCCTCCCTCACACTCACACTGTATCCCCATTGTCCCCAAACATCCTGGGTAGCAGCCTGGGCCTGGGCTGAAGGAACAGAGAACTGGGGAAGAGGAGGCACCCACAGGCACTAAGCACGTGTTATAGTGGTGGGCTCTGAAGTCACCTTCCTGGGTTCAGGTGTGGCTCTGCCCTTAGTTCCGGTGACTTGGCCGTTACTTCCCTTGCCGAGCCTCAGTCTCTGCATCTGTAAAGGGAGACGCACTATTGCAAAGAGCTGTCTGTCGTGAACCTACAGGGGAGGGCAGGGCTGGGTGGCTGCCTTGAATGATGGAGCAGCGGGGGTGACCCTCGGTGATTCTGGAGAGTCCCGGAGGCCACCGGAGGAGAGAAAGCTGCTTGCCCAGTCCCCAGCTGCCTCCGCTGCAGGCTGCTCCAGCACCACCCATGATTGGCTGCAACTGTACGAAAGACTGGAAGCCAGGGCCTCCCAGCCAAGCCCCTCCCGAATTCCTCACTCGAAGAACCTATGAGAGATAAGGAAACGGTTTGACTGCGGTTTGAAGTCACTGAGTCTTGGGGTCACTTGTTGCGCAGCGATAGATCACAGGAGTGGGTTGGGAGGTTTAACGTGTCAAATGGTGTCTCTTCCTCCCTCCCAGAGAGATATGTTCACCTGGAACCCCAGAACGTGACCGTATTTGGAATAAGGGTCTTTGCAGATACAAGTAAGATGAGGATTTTGAGATGAGTTCACCTGGGATTAAGGTGGGCCTTCCTTCCAATGACAAGTGTCCTCATCAGAGACAGAAAAGAAGACACAGAGACCCAGAGAAAAAGGTCAAGTGCAGTCAAAGGCAGAGCCGGAGTCACTCCGCAGCTGGAGGAGAGTCTACCTGGTGAGGGACCGAGGCCTCCAGCCCACACAACCTGTTCCATGTGAGGGCATCGTCTTGGAAGCAGACCATCCAGCCCCGGTGTGGCCTTCAGACGACCACAGCCCTGGCCGACACCGTGACTGCAGCCTCATGACAGAAGTGAAGCCAGATGCCCCAGCTAACACATTCCCTGACTCCTGACCCCAGACGCCGTGTGCCACAATGCTTATTTATCGCTTTGTGCCACCATGTGTCACAGGAACTTGTTCCACGGCCCTAGTGAGCCAGTGCATGTTCTCCTACCCCAACTGAGGCAGCACGCGTAGCCGCTAAAAGTTCTGGGGTCAACTCTCACCTCCTAGCTACTGGCCTTGAACAAGGTACTTCGGCCTCTCTGAGCGTCCTCATTTATCCTTGACGGTGGTTATTTGTGAGTGACTACATCCACCTCACAGACTATAGGGAGGAGCAAAGGCATGAATCCATAACATAATCAGTCTCTGGCACGTGGTAAGCGTTAGTTATTGTTATTAATACGGGTGAGGAAATAGCTCCAGAGAGGCAACAAGAGATCTCCACGGCCACACAGCCAGTTCAGTCAGGCGAGTGCTGAGCCTGGGTCTCCTGACTCCCCGTGCGATGCTCCGGTTTAGCTGAACAGCTTCACGTCCACCATCCCACCCCCAGGACGCTTAGCTGGGAAGCACCGTTGACAGCTGGCTGTGCCTACTGACTGCGGGTGGGGCGGCGGGACAGCTCCTCAGATCAGACTGCGGCCTTGGTCCTGCGGGAGAACTCCCTGGCCCCTGGAAGAGGGGTGTCGGGCAGGACCAAAGAGCAGGCAGCAGCAGGCTAGGCACCCCCCAAGGGGGCTTTTCTGGATCACATTTTATTGCCAGAGCAGGTCCAAGGACAGGGAATGAGCCGTTCCAGCCCTGGTCAGGAAAATGGCCACGACAGCAGGACAGCTGTTTTGAAATGCAATACGGGATTAGGGCGAAAGGGGTGTCAGGAGTAACTCTCTCCTGCATGGGCTGCTTTTGTTCAGGCAGATCAAAATGAGCTTGACACGCAGAGGCCCAGGAGCCATGGGTCCCCTAGAAGCGCCCACTCCCCTTTTTCCTCTGAGTCTGGGTGCCGGCCTCACACCTGAGAGCAGGAAGCAGCAAATGGTTGCGGTGAATGAATGAGTCAATGGAAACAAATGCAGGAATAAGAAAAGGCAACGGCATTTGAACTGTACCTTTTTCTTTAATCTTCCTGTTGTTGTTGTTATTATTGATTGATTTTACAGAGAGAAGGAGAGGGGAGGGAAGAGAGAGAAGAGAAACAGTGATTTGTTGTTCCACTTGTGGATGCTTTCACGGGTTGGCCCTCGTATGTGCCCTGACCGGGCATCAAACCCACAACCTTGGTGTATCTGGACGATGCTCTAACCAACTGAGCTCAGGGCCAGGGGCAGCCCTCGTCACACATCAGGGAAGGTTACTACTGGGTGTGCTTTGTCCTAAACTGTCACTGAACAGTGGAAGGACACACCATCCCAAAACATGCTTCTTCAGCATAAGGATGATTTTGAGCTAATTATTTCAAAAGCAGCCTATCCTGGAGACGCTCTACAATCAGTCCCAGTTACCCTTTTGTAAGGGAAACTTTTATGAATAAAGAAAATCCCCATTTGGAAGGGTGTCTCCCCCTCTCTGCACCACAGAGAAAGATGGCCCTGAAAATCATGGGACTCTTGTCAAGGGACAAGGCACTGACCCAAATCTGCACAGCAAAACTTACCCCTGTTCATTGCGCTTTTCCCGCCACCCCCCTACACTGACCTCCCACGTCTTCCTTTCCTTTTGCTGTCTTTGGCTGAAGATGGTATTTAAGTCTGAGTTCTAAGCCTCCTCTTTGAGTTACTCACTTTCCCCTGGGTATCTCTTCTGCATACATTACAGTATACATGTTAGTGGACGCATTTTTTTTTCTCTTGCGAATGTATCTTTTGTTACAGAGTTGCCAGTAGAACACTTAGAAGGGCGGAGAAAACATTATTCTCCCCTTGTCCCCCACCACCTTGACCCAAAGAGCCCCCTACAGGCATCCATGGCCCTTACTTACATCAAGGTCAGCTGACGAGATTTTTCTCTGGAGCCTTAAAGTGTCTAGAAAGAGGAGTTTGGGTAGAAAGAGGCAAGACAGGACACCAACGAGAAATAATTCAGAAACTTCCTCTGATCTCCAGGAAGAGACCTACAAGGGGTCTGCTCCAGAAAAATGTTTCTGAGGGCTTGTCTTTGGGACTTGTTCACACTCTCTCCTTGAGCTCTGCCCCTTCCCTCTTCCCGAGGTTCTCACCTTCCAACAGGCAAGAATCCAGAGCCTTCCAATCATGTGGGTCTGTGGTAGGCAGTTAGACAGACATGAGCAGAGCAAGGAAGATAGGCCAGGTACAGAAGGTCACCAGGGCAGAAAGCCCCGGGTGCCCAGCAACGGGCAAAACCGGGAAAGCAGGGACCTCACCTGAGCACATTGCTGGTCATGTGGCTTAGATGCCCTGAGCTTCCAAATCACTGGTCAGGGGCAGCAGGACAAGACAAAGAAGGAGAAGCCCAACGGTCCTCTCATGATCCCAGCATCCTGTCAACTCAGAGGGGGAGGGGTGGGTGAGGGGGGAGGCAGAGAAAGCGGCCAGGCTCTCGGTTCCTGCAACACTTCCCCTGGGGACGGCCGGCTCTGGCTCCACCGTTACCCCTTCTCCAAAGTCCCTCATTCCCTGAGAAGCAGGGAGCTGCACACTGGCTGTGATGACAGAGTCCTTCACAGGGCATCCACTCAGTTTATGTGTTGCCTCTGTTTCTCCTTCCTCTCCTCGTGAACTTGAACAATTCTTGGTTTAAACTTGTCTCACTGGTTCTCAAGGTCAGCGTGCATCACTCATCACGTGCTTGGGGGGGAGGGGCACGGATTTTGTGAAACAGGCTCTTAGGCTTCTGGGTCAGAGACTTGGGTTCCAGAGTCTGCAAGGGGACCCAGAAATCTGCTTTTGCGGCAAATGACTCAGCCGACTCGGAAGCTATGTGCTGAAGTCTGAGAAAGTCTAAGGACCAGCTTCTCCGCCCGTTTTGTGAGCTGCTTTGCCCCTCCACACACCAGGCAGTGGAAAAGGGATGAGTCTGGAGCCAGAAAGTTCTGGATCACTGGACACTCTGGCCAGGGGCTCCCAAGTCTGTGTTTCAGGTAATCTCTACAGCAGGGGTGTCAAACTCATTTTCACCGGGGGCCACAGCAGCCTCACCGTTGCCTTCAAAGGGCTGAATGTAATTTAGGACTGTATAAATATAACTACTCCTTAACTAGGGGCAAGGAGCTTGGTTCCGCTGCTGGGTAGAAACAAGGTGGAAGGCCGGATTTGGCCTGAGGGCCTTGTGTCTGCCACCTGTGCTCCACAGCAATCACGTGCGGCCAGGGGCATCCTCACCCCACTTTACGGAGAAGCACGTTCTGTGCTCTTTGGGCAGTGCTGGGGCTCCTTCCAGCTCTAAGACTCTGGTTCCATGGCAGGAAGTCAGGACACCAGGCTTGACCTTTCTGTCCATCACCATGTGACTGTGGGCAGGCTCTCTTCCCATCCTGGCCTCCAGTTCCCACGTGGGGATAACACAGCCGACCCCGTCATCTCGGGGGCTTCTGTGAAGGCTACCCGAAGACAGGTAAATCGCGGTAAGGCTTAGCTTTGCTGTAAGGTGGTTTTGATTCGGACTCCTGTCCTTGGTCACCTGGTCTCAGCCTTGACACTCTAAGTGCAGAATCAAATCACACAGACTCGATTAGAAAACGCAAGGAAAAAGGCCCTCAGCGGAAACCCCTCATTGGATTTCGCTGGCGGGGGCGGGGGCCAAATGTGTGTGAAGGGGTTAATGCAGCAGGCTGGGTGTGTGGGCGAATCTACACTCAAGGCGAGTGACCGCACGAGTGACAGCAGGAATGAAGTCTGGTGCATCAGAGGGCTGAAGTGGAGCCTGTTTATGGCCAGGCCCCACTTTAGCAAAGCCACAGCTGCCATTAAGACCCTCAACTACGCCATCAGTGGCTCTGAACTTAGCATAATGGCTGAACTCTGCCTTATCATCAGAGGGGAGAAGAGCAGTGTGGAAACCAGAGGGGCTAAAATTTCAGCTGCTGCCAGGCATCCCGGAGCTGCAGCACACTCCCAGAATAGCACGGCCGGGTTCCCGGCAGCCTCGGGCTGCTCCGCAACTGGGCTTCCGGTGAGGGAGAGTCAAGCTCCAAGCCACACAGGGAACAGCTGGGACTAGACACCGCCCAGAAGCCAGCTGGCTGGCCCTGCCCTGCTGGAGGCGCCATCGCTAGTGAGTGCGGGCATGTCTGGCTCTCCCGTGGCATGCTGGCTCTCCCCCCATCATCTTGGCGTCCTGGCTCAGCTGGAGAGTCAGGGGCACCCTCAAATCCCAGGCGAAGGGGCGGGTCTTCTGAAAGCTGTGGAGGGAACTGTGTTGGCATCTGGCAAGGCGGGCGGAGGGCTGAGTGGCCCTGAAGCCAGGGCAGGGTGCATGTGTGCAGAGAGGACGTGACCATAGGGGCCAGCGGCTAGAGGAGGACAGGGCAGGCCGGGCAACTACCCCTTGCGGCACTGTCTCGGGGCTCGCTTCTGAAGGTGAAGGGCTTGCTGGGAGAAGGGACGGTGGCTGAGAAGGTAGGTTGCCTGCCTGACAACCTGGTCTGCCCTGTCGCCAGCATCCTCTCACGCGGGCCTGTGCAGACCCTTCATCTAGTTATTCCCTCAAACACGTATTTATTGAGGCCCTACTACGGGTAAGGCACCAAGGGAACCCAAAGAGGGATCAGGTACACAGCTTTCTGTCAAAGAGTTTATGGGGACGCAGGACATATGCCTGAACAAACACCAGTAAGGCAGGAAACGTACCCTGGCCAGTGTAGCTCAGGGGTTGAGTGCCGGCCAGAAAACTGAAGGGTCACCAGTTCAATTCCTGGTCAAGGCACATGCCTGGGTTGCGGGCCGGGTCCCCACTTGGGGGTGTGCGAGAGGCAACCAATTGATATTTCTCCTGCACATCAATGTTTCTCTCCCTTTCTCCCTCCCTACCCCTCTCTCTAAAAAAAAAAATAAATGAAATTTAAAAAAATAAACAGGCAGGAACAGAAGAGCCATACCAGAGGTGAGAAGGCGCTTTGGGGTGCAGCGCAGTGACCTGTGAGTCCAGCGGAGCTCAAACAAACGGGCTCTAATTCATGGTGAGTCGCTCAGCCTTTATGAGCCTCAGTTTTTAAATCTATAAAATGGAGATAAGAATATCTGCCTGGTGGAGCTCACAGGGTTGTAAAGCTCAAATATATATACAAGACACACTGAAGATGCACAGTGTCCTGCAGAGGTAAGAATTGGGGTCTTACGTCATCAGACAAGCTAGCCTTGCTCTGCACTGCTTGGCCTGATTCTGGGGGCCAGAGGGAACCAAAGGTTCAGGGCAGCAGCCAGGCCAAGCCCAGGCCCTGACCCTCAGAGAAGGCTGGTCGCCCCTCTCAGTTCTCGGCTGGTCACCCCACTAACACGTACCCCCCAGTTTCGTTGCATAAAGCACCCTCCGAAGGGCTGCTGGGAAGGATGAGCATGAAATCTGGAGTCAGTTCTCACTGAGCCTCTCTATTCACGAGGTGAAAGCAGTGCTGGGCGGGGGCTCTGGGAGCATAGGGGGCACGGGCCACCAGCTAACGCTTCTGGGAGGTGTAGAGGGTTTTAAAGGGGGACTGATTCAGACAGGCCAAAAGCTGGGGCAGCCTGGATTGAGAGTGGGGGCAACATGGGCAAAGCCACAGGAAGGCAAGTGCGGTGGCCTGACTCAGAGCTGAACTCCAGGCTGGGGCGGCCACTTCCTGTGGAGAAGAGGAGGCTGGAGCCCAGGTCGAATGCAGGCTGCAGAGGCCTTGAATGCGGGGCCAGGGAGTTCGGTCTTTGACTTATAAAGGCAGTGGGAGCCAGGGAAGGTGTTGTGAGCTGAGTGCCGGGCGAAGTCAGAAAGGTCCCCCAACGCGTGGGGGTTCACAGGGTGAGTGGAGGTGAGGTAGAAGGTATGCCCACCCCAGAAGTGGTCTCAGATCTGGGGTAAGACTCTCCCTGGAGGTAAAGGGGGCCTAAATGCAGCACTGTTTATACACTTTTTCGGGGGGAGGGAAGGGATGGGCAAGCTGAGGGGCCTAAATCCTGGACCCTCAGCCTTGACCCTTGTTTCTAGATTTAGTTGGTTGGTGGAGGCTGTCCAGACCTGGGCAGCTCTGCAAATCCCGGCTGCTTCTTCCACAGGGGGTGGGTCAGTGGTCACTGAGCCACGGATGCCGAGGGGGAGGTGTGGTTGAGCTCGGCATCAGGTGACATTCCAGCAGGCTCTGTCCAAGGCCCACTTCCGGGTACATTTCCAGACGGATCATCCATGGGCGGCCGGTTGCGGTGAATGAGTGTTTAACTCACCTGCCCTCTTAAGGGGCTGTCTTAGTACCTGGGTCCTCTTACAAAACCAGGTGGCACCTGCTGCTCCAAGCAGACAGTCCCATGAGCCTGAGACAAGGACACACAGCCAGACACTGCAACCTGGGCAGTAACCAGTTAATAAGGGGGTGGGGGAAGCAGGGGCGAGCAGAGGGCAAATGCAAAATCTGTTTACCAGCACAGGATTCCAGGCACCTACCTGTCAGGGAGCCAAGAGCCCCGCCCTCAGCTCGGCAGGGAACTATTTTCACTCCTCAGGGCCCAGACTGCAAGGCCAGGGGGCACTCCACCCACTGGGAAAAGGGGCCTCCTGCTCCCCAGGAGGAAATGGCCCCTGAAAGAGTTTCTGCCAGCTGACCCTGCACTCCAGGACTCCTACTACCCAGGCAAAAGGGAAGTCCTTCTAGGGAGCCAGCTGCACTCCAGACAGGCTCCGCCAGGGCCCCGAGCAAGGCCCCTGCTCTGGACTCTGAGTGCAGGGCTCTGCTGGCCCAGGCAGGTGGACTTCCCCAGCAGGCACTGGGGCTCCCCTGCTGAGCAGGAAGGCCTGGTACCCGGGGGCAGGGCAGGTGGGGCAGGCGCAGCTCTGTTTCCCAGGCCCCTGGTGTGAGGGGGAAGGTCAGTGTTGGGCTACCCTCCCAGGGCTGCATCTCAGCCCTTGCTGCCATAGTCTGGACCACAGAACGATGGGTCTGCCCATTATTCAACAGCAAGCCGTGGGGGTGGCGTCCTACCAGTTTCACGGTGGAACAAAGTGGGCCTCTGGAGGAGTGACGTGCCCAGGTCACAGAGCTGGTAGACGGCAGAGCTGCCCTCGATCCCTGGGCCTTGTCGGAGCCTTAGACTGTCCCAGGCCAAAGAGAGGAAGGGGTCTTCCGGGGAGTAAAGGTAGTTTCCAGGGGTCAGCGGGAGGAGGGAGGGAGAGGGACACTCCGTGGGGCAGCTTCTTGAAGTGCTATTTCTTAGTGAAAGTGGGCATTTTTGAGGCATCTATGCCTCTGGGTTACTATAATGAGTGAAGGACATTTGGGGGCACAGATGACCTTGTAGCTGGAGCCCTGGAAAGCAATAGCCCCTCCCACAGAACTTCCCTTTGAGACCCACTGTGGCCAGCAGCACCCACCACCTCAGACTCACGGGACTGGGGTTGGGGGTGAGGCTGTCTCTCAGTATCTCCACCTCCAGTCTCCCTACCTCCGGGGCACAGGCCCCAGGGGAATGAATCCAGGGCACTGGGACCCTGGGGCCCAGGTCCTCTGCCCCAGGGCCTTGCTTTGTTTGGAAGGCAGATCATGTTCCAGAGTGAGATGGGAGAAAAAGGGAACAAGCAACAGTTCTCAGAACACTGCCCTACATTTCCAGGGCTACCTTCCGTACAGGGCTGGGAGGGCAGAGCCCAGCTGCTGTGCAGACGACTCCCAGGACTCCCTGTGGGTGGCCAGGCACCAGGTCCCCCCAGCCTTCCCCCTACCTGCGCTGAGAGTGTAGGTAGAGACATGCTCCTTGGAGAGGTCTCTCTGGGGGAAGGGGTGCCCAGAGTTTGAAAGCAAATTGAGAGGGACCCACAGTTCATCTGTGTCTCCGCGAGGGTTAGACCAAGTCCCAGTCTCCCCACTACTTGCCCCACACCTTTCCCGCCTCTCGGAACTGGCTTGTAGCACATGCTAATGACGACCCCTCCCCGCAAACGGACTTCCGCGTTGCTAGCCTCGTTAATGAACTACAGCACAAGGCCAGAGCGACTTACTCGTCTCACTTGGGCCCGACCATCGCTCACCTTTCCATGATGAGCAAAGCTCTGCACACCCTCGCATGGGGGCGTGGGGTGGGGGTTGGCGTTAAAGCAGGGAGACCAAAGGCACAACTCTGCAGCAGAATTGCGCTCTTCCGTTTCATATTTAAAAGAACCTTAACAATTCAATTTTCATTTCCTGGCCCAGCCGGCGAGGGGCAAGGCACAGAAAAGGGACAGGTTCTAGAAAAACCAGCGCCCCACCACCAGCTCCGGCCGCTAAGCCAACACTCCCTCCGGTGTCCGAAACGCCGGTGTGCGAGGGGAGGACCCGGCCCGAGGTTTATCGCTCCGGTGGCTCAGGGTGATTCACCGAGTTAGGCTCCTGGTTGTCACAGATTGAGGCACTCAAAACAAACAGCCCAGGAGGTACCCCTCCCCCCACCTTGCCACCCCCTGGCCGGTGACCAGCAGCCATCCCTCCTCCCCCGCTGCGCCGTCCTCCCCGCCCCCCCGCCCCCGGCGTTCCAGGCAGAGCAAATATGCCTTGCCACCGGCTGGCTCCCACCGCGCACCTCTGGCGGTCCCCCAGACAACCTGGCGTCAAGAGAACCAGCACCCCGGAGACCCAGCGCCCTGCCCTCCCTCCGTGTCCCCTGGGCTCCGGCCAGGCCCAACAACCCCTCCTTTCCCGGTGCGCGCGGCCCCGCCGGGCCTCCCGCCCGTACTAACTAGGCCCCGCTGGGCGCCCAGGACAGCGCAGCCCACCTCGCCCGGAGCTCGCAGTCCCGAGGGACGGCTGGCTGCCGAAAAATCTCTTGTTTACTGGACTGGGGAGGTCCCAGCCTGGACTCGCTTCCTCAGCTCTGCGGTTCCCTTTCTGCTGATTCTTGGGGCCAGAAAGGAAAGGGTGGCAACCCGCTGATCCAGCTGGGGGGCTGGGAGTGGACGTGGGGCGTGGAGAGCGCGGAAGGCACCCGAACTCGTGGAAAAGTCCCTGGGCAATGGGAGGGGCAGGACTCGGGTTAGGACCGAGGGGCTGCAGCGCAAAGACCTCTGGGGCCGGGTTAAATACCGTACCTAGGGGAACCGGCGCGTGAAAGTTAATTAGGACAAGTCGGAACAGGGACCCAGGACGAGGCTAGAGGAGCGCACGCTCCGAGTTGGCTGGAGTCTGGGCTGGTCGCTGGAAACCCGGGCGCGGTTTAGTCGGGTTCGGGACGACGTTTGCTCACGGTCCCGAGTGGTTCTGAGCTCGGCCCACCACATTAGGTACGCGCACTTCTGTGTCCACGTGTGCAAACTCGGGGAGGGGGGCACAGAAAACGTAACAAAGGCGTACTTTGTGTCTGAGTGTGCTTCTCGCTGCAGCCCAGAACGGCGATATGTGTCCGGCGGGTGTCTCACGGGAAAGCCAGGACGAAGGTGACAAAACCTAGGTGTCCACCACGGAGAGACGCACCAAGGTGGCCCCTGTGCGAATCCCTGCGCGCGTGCGCGCGCGCTGATACGTAGGGGAGGAGAGCCCGCCTGCGAGGTGCGCTGGGCTGTACCCAAACCGCTTTCCGGAGAGAAAGCCGAGTCCAGAAACTGAGTGCGCGTAAGTGTGCGCGTGCCCGCGCGCGGGGGCGTGGCAGCAAACAGCAACAACCCACTGGCGAGCTCCGCCAGAAACTCCGATCTCCCTCCCCTGCCGGAAAGTGCGACTAGCTGGAGCCTGGAGCAGGTCTGGAGGTGAGTCGGAGGGGGAGGGCTGGGCGGGCTTTGTTACAGTGTAAACCTTTTGCACACACCTGGAGCTGCGGTCGCCGGATCAGCGCCTGAATGGTGGTGATGTCACGGTGATTCAGGGGCCGGCCCACCCTCGCCCAGAGAAAGGAGCCCAGCGCGGGGTGAGGCCAGCCTGAGAGCGAGCGACCGAGCTCTGGCCAGCTCAGCCCCGGTCGGGGGAGAGGCAGGCCCTACGCCCCGACCCCTCTCCCGGGCCCAGCCATCCGAGGCCAGGGCTGGGCCTGGCCCCGCGCCCTGCGCGGAGTCCCTCCTACCTCTGCCTGCGCCTCGCCTGGGGCAAGAGTTGGCCCCAAACCCCGCGCCAGAGCAGGGTGGGTGGCGCGTCCCAGGTAAGGACCGCTGCCTTCCCTCTCCGTTCTCCCCTCGGCCGCCCGGAAGAGTCGGCTTGGACTCACGGGGAGTGGACGAGGGCAGAGAGAACCGGGGGACGGAGGACGCCGCTCGAACTGCGCTCGATCGCAGAAACTTTCCTAACCGGACCCTGCCAGGGACTGGGGGTGGGGGAACCCGGCGCTGCGACTCCAGGTGGGATGGCGGGGACGAACTTAACATTTGGGGTCTCCAAAGTGTGCCCCCTCTAACCCCACTGCCTCTGTGATAATCCACCGTCAACATGGGCTGTTGCCCTTTACGCTGACCGCAACGGTGCCCAGGGAGGGCAGGTTTCTGTGGCCGGAGGAGGTGTGGGAAGAGAGGCCGGCTGCCGGGCTCCTTCGGTTCCGAAGGAGCGTAGGCGCAGAACCCAGCGGGGTTGTGGGGGAGGAGGGAAGAGGGGGGCACTCTCCGTTCCTGCCCGAAGTTTGGGATTTCAGAATCAAAGAGCCTTTACTTCGGGCGGCGAGGCCTCTAGATTCCTTCCCTCCTTCCCCACCCTCGATGACTTTTCCGGGGCCCTTCCCAGCCTCAGAGGTCAAGCAGCACCCCTAACCCCCAGGCCCGCAGCTTTACACCCAGCAAAACCCAGCCACTTAAGAGCTCCACAGCCTTGATCTGAAGCACAGAGGCCAGAATATGTGGAAATAGAGTGTTGTGGACTCTCCTGGAGTTCCCCTGCCGCGCTTTGAGCCTTCACGTGTGGCTGGGGGAGGGAGAGCGGTGGGGGGTGGGGCGCATTCCAGAGTGACATTTCCTGAGCAGAGCCTTAAGATGGGGGGACTTCCAAGTTTCAGAATGCTCAGGGACTTCTGGCGCCAAGGCGCACCTTTGGTGTGCGGGTCTAGGCTGGGGTTCCAGGAAGCACCCCCAATCCTTCCCCCACCCTCCCGCCACCTGGGCCATGGAGATAGCTCCTTACAAGCACAGGCTTTCCAGGTCGAGTGGAAGGAGGAGATGGATCCGAGAAGGGGAGGCTGTCAGTGGGTCCATCCATCTCTCCTGGCGAGTGCTGAGTGGTGGCACCGGGAGGAAGGGGGATGCGCTGTGACATTCCTGGGCGAGCCCAGGTGCCTCCCACAGGAGCTCTCAAGGGTCATGGCCCCCTTGAAGGTAACCTGGCTGTGCCTCGTGTGTCTCTGTACTCCTGAGCCCGGGAGACAGACCGGTCGGCCAGGCAAAGCCCAGGGTGCCCTTTTCAGGGTGGCTCACAGGCCTTTGTGTGGGTCGGGGGAGGGGAGGGAGTTGGTTGTTCTGGGAAAGCAGAGGGCCCCGCTGCTGCATCCTTGCTGGGTGATGCCAGTCGGGGCTGGCTGGGCCTTGAAACCGTTGGCACTCCTGGGGCCTCTGTGCTCCCTTGAGGCAGGAACTGGATCGGGCTTCGTAGCTGAGCCTGGGGAAAGGCTGGTTTCAGAGGTGATTAAAATATTTGTAGGACTGGTTCCAGGGAGGTGCAGTGGGGGGGGGGGGGGGGGGGGGGGGGGGGGGGGGGGGGGGGGGCGGGGGGGCTGGGCTGTAGCCATGGTGTGGGGGAATCTCATGGGGCAGAAGGAAGGTCCCTTCCTTGGTCCCACTGTTAACCTTAAAGCCTAAGACGGCTCTCCAAAATGAAGGAGGCAGGTCTGGGATGGGAGCAGTGGGCAGTGAGTCTGGCTAGTGAGTGAGTCATCATCAAATGCCTGGGGTGTTCAGGGCATGGCGTGAAATGCTGCAGGGGACCCATTCACCACCCTCAGACCTTAGAGCCTGGGGGGAGACGTGTGTGCACAGGATTCTAATGTTCAGGTCTCTGAAGACTCAGCCTAGACATGTAGGCTCCAGGGGCCCATGGGAGTGAGAGTCTCAGGCAGTGCTGGGTCCTTTTCATTCAAGTCCTTGTCCCTTCACCGTCTTAAAAGGGGGCATCAGCTGACTGGCTGAATTTGCTTTACTAAGTCTCCTGCTGGCTTCCAGGGGTCGCTGTCCTAGGCAGTGGACAAGAGCCAGGTCTGATCTGGCCCAATTTCCCCACCGAGTTAGTGTATTCTGGTCTCCCCACTCCTCCTTCCGTTTACCGGGAAGTCAGATAAATGAGACGTATCAGGTGGGGATAGTTCATTTCATCGGGGGCTGGTGAGTTGCAGGGCAGCCTGTTACCTGGATCAGGAGGAAGGGCGGGTTCCTGTTTCCTTCCTTGGAAGTTCCCCTGTCAGTGGGGCTCCCAGAGGCAAGACTTGAAGGGTGTGGTCCAGGAACAGCAGCAAAGTTCGGAGGAAATTGGGGTGAGGGCTGTGAAGCTTCCCTGTCCTTGGCCTGTGTGCCTGTGAGGTGCTGGGTTCTGGGGTGGGGGGTATGGGGGTGACTGGCAGGTGTGGATCTAGGAGCAAGGTGGATCCAGGAGTGTGACATACAAGGGCCACAGAGCCAAAAGGGACCTGGCTTGGTATTTTAGAATGACGTGGCTGTTACCAGACTTGAACTTGTAGCAAAGGCATAGTATCTTTTCCCCTACATCCCACCAGGCCTTAGATTTCATTTTGGAAAGTATCGCTCAGGTCTGCCCATTACAGCTTCCCTTTGGTCTCGATCTCTAAACCGGGCAAATATGTCCTCAACAAATCGGTCGCCTGTGCCCTGTGCCAGACTCAGTCAGATCTTGAAGCACAGCCCACCAATGCCCCTCTTTGGGCAAAACTCAGCCTCCAGCGGCTCCCCATTGCCTTTAGAATAGTGCTCGGAACTCCCTCCCTGTGGCGTTTCTAACCTGACTTAGGCGAGCCACTTAGCTCATACTTGGTGAACTTGATGGAGGGCCTCCGTTCCGGCTCCTCTGACCCCTCAGCTGGAAGCGCTGCTTCTCTCAGTTTCTGTAGCAGAGGTGAAATCTACTGTGTGGCACTTTATTCTTCCATGTGTGCATTCCTCGTACACCTGTCTTATCTGTCCTGTTAGGTCTTTAACAATTTTTTTATAAGAGTGTGTTGAGCCACACTGATGACATATGCTGGGCGACAAGATGTTTGATGCTCTGTCTCCTAGTAGATTTTTAAAGACCATCAAGTCAGGGACCGTGTTTGTTCCGCGTTGTACTTGGAGAAGTTCTGAGAACAACCGGGCCTTGGCCCCCAGGTGCATAGTAGATCTTTGCAGATTGGAGTAATTGCCTGCTCTAAACCGGGACCGGAAGAGGCAGGTGGGACCAGAAGCACTCGGAGATGTTCAGGTGCCGGGAGGCTAAGCCTGGGTGGCCGTTCTCAGGGGTTCAGCTCCCTATCTCCCAACTTTACCCCAAGTTCTGGCTGCTGTGCTGTGAGCCAGGGATGCTCAGGATGGAATTGGGTGCTCAGGATCCCCTGGCACGTTATCTGTAAGTTACCTCCTGGGGCGCTTCAGTGTTTCTCCCCGCCCGTTAGCCCTTCTCCCTGGCCCTCTCTCCGTCTAACACGTGTAAGGACAAGTGCGTGTCCTTTATTGGTCTACGATTACACGAAGCCCCCTGCAGAAGCTTATTTAAGTCACAACGTCGGGGAAGCATGCCTTCACGTCGGAAGTCAGGAGGAGCTGGCCAGCTATTTAGGAAAACAGTAGCAAAGTTCACATCAGAATGTTAATTTATCAAGTTGATGGGCGATCACTTCCTAAGGTGTATCAATGCCAGGCACTGTGCCGTACACCTGGAACTAACATGATGTGGTATGTCAACTGTGATTGAAAAGTAATTCCGTGACATGAGTTAGTGGGAACCGCAAGCTTAATTGAAAGGTGGGGAGGTAGCCGAGAAGGCTGAGATACCTGAAATATTTTCAAGGGGCACGTGGGGTATCTTAAAGGATGTTGAAAATAGAGCTTTATTATGTCGGTTTCACTTTTCTCTTCCCTAAGTTAGTAGCAGTGTCCTTTCATTTAATTAGGGAGAGACAGTTTATATCAACTGAGATTTAGGATTTCAGAAATTAAGTAACCAGGACCCTGGCTGGTGTGGCCCACTTGGTTGGAGCATTGCCCCATAACTAAAAGTTCGCGGGTTCAATTCCTGATCCGGGCACGTACCCGAGTTGCCGGTTCAATCCCCGATCCGGGCACGTACCCGAGTTGCCGGTTCAATCCCCAGTCGGGCACCTGCGAGAAGGCAACCAGTCAATGTTTCTCTCACATCAGTGTTCTCTCTCTCCCCCCTCCCTCAGCAGTGAGAAAGTGTCTAAAGGGGAGGGTTAAAAAATAGGAGAAAGAAACAAGGAAAGACATTAAGTAACCAGGAATGATGAAAACATAAGAGGTAATAAAACCTCAACAAAGGGAGAGGTTGGTGGGAAGGAAAGAGCTGGCTCCTGCCATTCCCCTGCCGGCCACTAGTGGTCACTATCAGCCCGGGAAAGCTTTGTTGCTGTCTTTCCGGAGAATTCCTGGGCCCAAGGGATGAGAAGAGTAGCCCGGGTTATCGCTAGGTCTTTGAACACATGGAGTTATTTACATGTGAAGTACCTGCAATTCGTAGAATTTTGGAATTTATAACTTACATTTTAGAGCATTTAAACTTTCTGTTCTCCCAAATAAAGGTAAAGCCTTTGGTTGGAAAGCTCACTAAATGCTTTGGTCTTTAATTCTCCTAACCTGCCACATGCCTCACCTCCACCTCGTGCAGGAAAAATCCAGCTGGTGTTGAGTGCAGGGTTTTGGCTTCCTTTGGTCCAGCTGCTCTCCGGGACTGGTTAAAGGAGTGGATAGAGTAATAAGTTAGCTTCCTGGTGTGAATAAAAGACATTTTTCTTGCGTTTAGCTACAGTGCTGTAAAGTGTTTCATTATAGACGGATCCCTTTGGGTTTTGCATTGCCCTTGCCTGGTTCTTGCTTTTAAAATGTGAATGCCTCATAGGAGAGTTTTTACATTAAGTCATTAATTCCCTAGCTGGGAAAATTATTTTATTCTGAGACTTCAGCAATTGAGCTTGGACAAAGAACTGTGGATTCTGAGGAGAGGCCTTGGCACTGAGAGTAGGAAAGTGACGGGCAGAAAAGGGAAGTGGGAGGGAGGGATCGGGGAAGTGCTCATAAATATCCAGTGTGACTTTCCAACTCTTTGTTCTTTTCTGGCTGCAAGCACCTGTCACGGGTGCTTGTTAAATGCCTGTTGAATGAATGAATGAGGGACTGAATGAACCGAGGGCTGACTCACCATGGACTTAGGCATCCCATGGGCAGAGTGTAGGGGCAGGGTATCTGGCCTGCTGAGCCCTGGAGCAAGAGAGGAGGTGCCGAATGGGTGGTATGCTTGGTTCTGACTTGCTCGTTACCCCCCTCACCCCCACCCTAGGTGCAAGACCTCAGGGGAAATTTGTACCCCGATTCTGGTTGGTGAGGGGTGGGACCTGAAAATTCATGACAGTCTCTTTCTCTTCCACGACTAGGAATAGGGATGGCAGACAAATGGGCTTCATCTCATTTGCTTCTCTGGTCCGTTGATATGCCTCCCAGGAGTTCTGTGTTAAGAAGGACCCTGAAGCCCAGGGGGACAGTCTCATGATCCACTTGCACTGTCTGCCCTGGTTCAGGATCTGGGAAGCTGCACCTGTGTCAGAGTCTGACTTTGGGGGACTGATTGTGCCTTTTCTCCCTCTGTAGGGACCCAGTGGGAGCCTGGCCCGGGAGCCAGGATGGCCACCCGCAGAGCCTTGCTGACATGTCTGGGAATGCTCCTCTTCCTGTCCCCCGGGGCCCAGGCCCAGAGCCATGCCCCCCCTGGCTGCAGCCCAGACCTCAGCCCCCTCTACTACAACCTGTGTGACCAGTCTGGGGCATGGGGCATCGTCCTGGAGGCAGTGGCCGGGGCAGGCGTTGTCACCACTTTTGTCCTCACTGTCACCCTTGTGGCCAGCCTCCCCTTTGTGCAGGACACCAAGAAGAGGAGCCTCTTGGGGACCCAGGTGTTCTTCCTGCTGGGGACCCTGGGCCTCTTCTGCCTCGTGTTTGCCTGTGTGGTGAAGCCGGACTTCTCCACCTGTGCCTCTCGACGGTTCCTCTTTGGGGTCCTGTTCGCCATCTGCTTCTCCTGCCTGGTGGCCCACGTCTTCGCCCTCAATTTCCTGGCCCGAAAGAACCACGGGCCCCGGGGCTGGGCGATCTTCGCCATGGCCCTGCTGCTGACCCTTGTGGAGGTGATCATCAACACAGAGTGGCTGATCATCACGCTGGTCCGGGGAGGAGGCGAGGACCGCCCCCTGCGCAATGGCAGTGCCGGTGGTGCGGCAGCCTCCCCCTGCGACATCGCCAACATGGACTTCGTCATGGCTCTCATCTACGTCATGCTCCTGCTGCTGGCCGCCTTCACGGGGGCCTGGCCCGCCCTGTGTGGCCGCTTCAAGCGCTGGCGTCCTCACAGCGTCTTCGTGCTGCTCACCACGGCCACCTCCATCGCCATCTGGGTGGCGTGGATTGTCATGTTCACCTACGGCAACCGGCAGCACAACAGGCCCTCCTGGGACGACCCCACGCTGGCCATCGCCCTCGCCGCCAACGCCTGGGCCTTCGTCCTCTTCTACGTCATCCCTGAGGTGTCCCAGGTGACCAAGGCCAGCCCAGAGCAAAGCTACCAGGGAGACCTGTACCCCACCCGGGGTGTGGGCTATGAAACCATCCTGAAGGAGCAGAAGGGCCAGAGCATGTTTGTGGAGAACAAGGCGTTTTCCATGGATGAGCCAGCCTTAGGTAGGTCGTGGGCCCCTCCCCCTCTTCTTCCACATCCTTTGCTGCAGGGCACAGTGCTGGTCTCCAGCGGGGTTCCTGAGATCTAGCTGTAGTGTTCTGCCTTAAAGTCCCCGAATTCCTTGTTTTAAGATATTTTTTACTAGAGCCATGTAATTCACGAATATACTTTCACCATGAAATTTCAAACATTATATATAAAACAAAATTTCCCCCCGACCATTTCCCCAGTTCTACCCGGTTGCCTCCTGTTCCATCCCCAGAACTGACCACTGTGGAGTGGTACTTTTATCTCCATGTACCTTAGTTGTCTCATCGGTACACTGACGATGAGGACGGACCCTGCTGCAGGGGATCCCGGTGAGGACTGATGAATGCACACCTGGCACGCGTCAGGGGCCCGGGAAGTGTGGGCTGTTGGCTGTGCGCATCACTATGATGTTGTGATTATTATCGTTTTCCTTCCAGAGCTGCTTTCTCTACTATGTGCATATCCCTAGTCATCTTAGTTTTCTTCAAAAGTCTTTTCAGTTCATTGATTTTAAAGAGAGAGAGAGAGAACGAGAGAGAGAGAAACATCGGTCTGCTGTTCCACTTACTGGTGCATTCAATGGTTGATCCTCATACGTGCCCTGACCGGGAATCGAACCCACAACCGTCACATATCAGGACGATGCTTTAACCAACTGAGCTAGCTACCCAGCCAGAGCTAACCTTTTTTCTTTTTAATAAAAGCACTCCTGCTATATACCAGTCTGATAAGCAGCACCCACTACCCAGCCAGCTGGACCCTGAGCTCCTGCCCAGGCTCTTTGTTCACGGGACAGGCTTTCCTGGCAGCTCAGTGGTCAGGCTGACGGCACCCGGGCGGCGCAAGAGGCAGGAAGGGGAGTTAAAGCCTTTGCAATGTGTGCCAAGCCCTGCCCCCCAACCCCCACCCCCTACCCCCGCCCCCAGGGGAGCAGAGATGGCCCTTCTCTGGGAAAAGGAGCCTTTCCCTGGCGCTTGTAAACTGTGAGGACCACTAGCATTTATTGGGCGCCTGTTACGTGCCAGGCACTGTGTGCATGCTTTCCTAGCCAGCTGGCTACAGCCCCTCTGCCTGGCATGACCCAGGAGGCCAGGGGTGCAGCCTCAGAACCCTCCCCCAGCCTTCAGGCTGTGCTCATCAAGATCTTTGGGGGGCTGAAGCCCTTAGCTGACCAGCTGTCAAGTGCCCGCACTGGGGCCTGTGCCAGAGGTCTGAGCCAGAGACAGGTGGAAGTTCCAGGACTCGAGAACTGACACCCTGCCTCTTCTCTGCAGACCGAGGTCCCATAATCTCTGCTCTGGGGCAAGGAGTGACCTGCGTCCTGCCAGACGCTGTCCTTTGATCTGCCCCCCAGGGTGGCTCCCGGCCTGTGCAGAGTGGGGCCGGCTGAGTGTCCATGGGCCGGTGGGGGTGCAGTCGATGAGGCTGGCAGGAGAGAGGGGCCCGTGGGTCAGTGCCGGGAGGTGCTCCGGCCGCCCCCACCTCTGCTCCTACCCACGTGTGTTTGTCAGGGCCAAACAGTCCCCAGCCTTTGTCCTCTCAAGGCAAATATTGCTGGGGCTGTGACAGTTTTTTTTCCTTTAACTTTTATTTTTCCAAATGGAAAAATCAATCGAGGGAGCCCAGCATGTAGAAGCCCTGTGTAATTGTGGTCCCTCAGAGTTGCAGGACCGACAGCCTGCCACAGACAGACAGACGGACAGACAGACATCCATCCAGGCCCAGCCCGCTCTCGGGGCTCCGGGGTTAGTCAGCAGGTTTCCTTAGACACCCTGGGAGTGCCCAGCAGGACGGAACAGATCAGGAAACCAGCACACCAAGGAGGCTCTGGGAGGGACTCTGCACCTGAAAGTCGTTCTGGAGACTCGCCCAGGGGCCGCAGGACAGGGTGTGCGTCCAGTGCCTCGGGGGACTCTGGGCTGCAGGTTGTGGGGAGTTGGCGCCCAGCTCTGCCCCTGGAGTCTGGGGCTGTGGGGTCTCTGCTGTGCCTACCCCAGCGCCTGGCCGCTGGCCCACGGCTGTAAAGGCCAGAGCTGGAGGCTGGCCATCTTGGAAGGCTGCTGAAGGCCTGTGCTCCCCCCGTGGCCTCTGGCCCTGGAGGGCCGATGAGGATGTGCAGGTTGCTGACAGGAGCGTTTTTCTGAACTGACAGATGGGGCAGGGGGGTCGGTCCCCACACTGCAGAACAGCCTGTGGAGAAGGCAAGCGGTGTCACAGCTCCTCCTGCACCCAAACAGAGGGGTGTTGGGTTCCGGAGGGGCCCCCTCACCCACATGGTGTCACCCTCAAGCTGGCTACCCCAGGCCAGGCTCCCTCCTGGGTTAGATGTCACCCCTGAGCAGCCAGGTCCCCTCCCCCCTCTCCCTGCCCCGGGAGCTTTGCTCTCAGCTGGGAAAGGCGGCCGACAGCCTGGCCTTCAAACCTCTCCTGTTTCTCTGCAGCTAAGAGACCAGTGTCGCCGTACAGCGGGTACAACGGGCAGCTGCTGACCAGCGTGTACCAGCCCACTGAGATGGCCCTGATGCACAAAGGCCCGGTGAGTGGGCCCGAGCCCCCCGACCCCGCTGGGAGCCACCTCACTCAGCCGCTGTAGGCAGGTGGAGGGCCGTGTGGCCAGTGCGGTGCAGGTGGCAAGGAGGAGGCAGGCGTCCCCATTTGGGGCATCAGCCTCGGGGAACCCAGAGCCCCAGCTCCTGGTGCCCTTCTCCTAGAGTTGGGGTGCCCACTGTCTTCAGTCACATTGTGGGGGGGTCTGCCTGCCCCATGCCGTTGGGGTATCACACACTGACTGGGACTGCATGCTGTGGGGTTGCTGGCTGAGCTCTCTGAGCCAGCTTCCCCGCAGGAACCTGGGGAGGGACAGAGGAGGGCCTCAGCTGGCTGGGTGTCATTCTCAGGGGCTCCAAAGGGACAGAGGAGGAAGTGGCAGGTCTGGGTGGGTCTTTACACTTCCACCACAGCCGCCCCCGGGAGTCTCCCCCCACCCCCACGCTCAGGCAGCAGCCCTCTCACCTCCCCTGGGTTCTGGAAGCCAGATGCTCCATTAGCAGAGGAAGGGGATGGGAACAGGAAGAAGGTGGGTTAGATTCACTCCTTATATGTTCCTTCTCTGGAGCTGGCAGACACCGTGGGGAGAGGGCAGTGAGCGGGAGAGGGCAGTGACCGCCTTGGCAGGGTGCTGGGAACAGGAAGGAGGGAGGTCAGCGGGGTGGTGTTCTCATCCCCTCCTGCTGGAAGCCTGGGGCAGGGTGACGCTAAGGTCTCTGAAACATCCAGCCCCAGCCCTTCTGTCTCCCTAAGCCTGAGTCTGCGGCCACCGGGAGCCAAGCCCACGCCTGACACCCCTCACTCTCTGGGTGGGGGGAGGGGGAGAATCTGGACTAGCAGTGATTCTCAAAGTGCAACCCCAGACCTTCAGCACCCCCATCACCTGGCATCTCACTAAAAGTGCCAGTCGGGCGGGGCCAGTGGAGCAAAGGCACCGGTGGTTAGCATCTTCGGTGGCCTCACCTCAATGACATGCGGTCCGCCTCACCCACCCCAGCTGCTAAGCACTTGCCAGCCACCCGCCCAACACTGGGTATGGGTGCGGCTGAAATAGTCCCAGGGACTCGGCTGCACACCCAGGTCCGAGAACGCCCCTTGAGATGTCCTGGGAGCTTCCAGGACAGGGGGTTTGGTGGCAGCTCTTTCCCTCGGGAAGGCAGGTGGGGCCAGGAGCAGGGACCCTCAGGACCCTCTGGCTCTCAGCCATGTCCCACCCGCACAAGAGCAGGACCACTGCGGCTCCATTCAGGTTCCAGGCAGCAAGTTGGGGCTTTACATCTCCAGTGAGACTCCTAGATGAGGAATATGTGAGCACATCCAGCACCTGACACAAGCCCGTCCTCGGCCGTGTGCGTCGGCCACCATGACGCTGTTGTGGCATGTAGGGCCACCAGGGAGACTCAGGTGAGGGTCTCAAGAAGGAGTCTGGGAGCTCCAGAGAGGTGACGGCTGCTCCGGGTGCTTCACCCAACACTGGGCGCAAGGCGTGAGGGGCAGGAGGAGACTGAGAAGAGGTTCCTTCTGAAAGGGCCAAATGAAGCCGGAGCATCCTCGGGGCCTCATGCGCAGACCCAGAGGCCTGGCCCTCTGCAGGGACAGAAGGGGCTAGAGGTCAGAGGTCAGCCTGCCGTTTCCAGAGGCAGAGTCATCTGAGGCAGGCTGGCCTGCAGGGCAGAGGAGGGGAGCTGGCAGGCAGAGCCCTGCAGGAAGCGGGGTGTTTGTGCAGTGGCGCTGGCAGATCCTGGCCGTGAGACTGCCTGCTCTTCCTTCCAGTCTGAAGGACCCTACGACGTCATCCTCCCACGGGCCACCGCCAACAGCCAGGTGATGGGCAGTGCCAACTCAACCCTGCGGGCTGAAGACATGTATGCAGCTCAGAGCCACCAGGTGGCCACTCCGTCAAAAGATGACAAGAAGTCTCAGGTCTTTAGAAACCCCTATGTGTGGGACTGAGTCGGTGCCAGGAGGCGGCCAGGAGGTGTGGGGAGGGCCCTGGGGACCTGGCCTGGGCCAGGGACTGCCCGAGAGCCCCAGGCTCTCCTGCTCCCCCGCCCCCTCGATGGCTCAGAGCAGCGTGTGCCTCAGCTGGGAGCCCCCCGCCCTTGTTGGCCGATGTTTGGGTGGGTGTCCCAGGTGCCCCTACCCATCCTCAGTGTTTGTAGAGTCGAGGAGCCAACCCCGGCTCCATGCCAGGGTCGCCTCCAGCCAAATAGTGTTCTTCTTGGGGTGGTGGCTGGTCAGCACCTGCGTTCTCCGGAGTCTTGGGAGAGATTCCTGCAGCCTGGAGAGACCTCACAGGTGCGCTCTGCCCTGGGTCTTGCTCCTCTGTGAGGAGCAGAGTGCCTAATAAACACTCTTCTGCTTTATTAACCCTTCCTCTGGGGGCGTCATTTCTGACCCGGCTCTCGGTTTTCCAATGAACGCTCGCTCCTGCGTGGCCTGTGGGTGGCTCCTTCCTCCATCTCCCTCCACGTCCAGCTCACGGGAGAGCTGCCGTGCGTTCTCCTTCTGGGCAGCGAAGTAGCGGACGCCCCTGCCCAATGAAGGATTCCTCGGCTGAGCCGGCGTCTCTGCCGTGTGTGATCACAATGAACTCCTGGGTCAGCGCCTGTCTGGCAGCTAGTCTGGCATCTGAGCTTGTCTAAAATCAGACAGCTCTTTGGGACCCCTCCGCTGGCTAGAAGTGGGGACGGGGCAGGGAAGGCGATGCGCCAGCAGGCGTGTGTAAAGGGAGGCGTGTGCAAGGGGAGATGGGTTAACTTCAGCTTCTCTCAATGGGGACAGTGGTTTGGATCCGTTAGGGGACGAGGTGGAGAATCTCTCTGCTCCATGCTTTCAGGCTGCTTTGCAAAGCGAGTTTACAGAGGTGCCAAGGGTCTGGCCACGTGCTGGCTGGCTCCACTCCCGGGCAGGAATTATTAAAATGCCACTTTGCTCACTCCTTCATGGGCAAAGCCTTTCCACCCCAGCTCAAAGCCCTCCTTGTGGCTGCCCCAAAAGGTGGGCAGGACAGTCTTCTCCTTTCCAGAGCCAGAAATCCCAGAACTATTCCCACTTCAGGGTTAGACTGGGCCTAGGGTTACAGGGGAAGTTCGGGTTGTGGCTCTCCGGCCGACAGGGCCTTTAGACAGGGCCTCACCAAGCCCAGCCTGGCCAGGGTTTTCTCGAGACCCTGACTTCCTGTGGCCCTGGGTCAGCCAGCAGGCCCAGGGGCCTGGGTGCGGACAAGCGGCAGTGCCTTGACCCTGGGACCCTGGCTCAAGCCCACCCCTCCCAGGCTTGGGAATGTTTCTCCCCAAGTAGCCAGAAGCTATTTTCTGACACCCGGTTGTAGGGGGAGAAAAAATGTTCTGTTGGAAGGGAGCGAAAGGTTGCCGGAAGAAAAAAAAGAAGCTTTGCCCAGGCCTTTCCTTTTATGTCAGATTGACCCGCTCCCCCGGGACTCCAGCCCTGTTTTTAGTATAAGCCAGCAGCACTTGGGCCGGAGCAGGGGGTCCCCTTTGACTGTTGTTCTTTCTGGTTACTTTAGGCTCAGTCCCCGCAAAATAAAACGAGATGGTAGACGCCCCGTTCCCTGGACTGCACGTCGCCCTGATGCCCTCATTCTTCTGTGTCCTGGCTGGGCAGGGCCCAGCACCTTCCCTACCCTTGTCATTGGACTCTGGGAGGGCCTGGAGGCCACCGATCGGGAGCATTGGACCAAGTGGGGGGCCCTGTGGAACCCGAGGCTTATGGCTGGGGCTCTAGGGCCACTCCCTACCTGTCCTACCCGGAGTCTCCTGGTCCCCAAGTGATAGAGGCCACAGGAGCTGTCTGCAGACCCATCTGCCTCCGTCACCCTCGTGACGCCCTCCCCCCACATCACAGCCCCTGTGTCCTCATGTGGCTGTCCAGATGGCCATCCTCAGATGCCCCTGTCTTCACACCGTGGGCCTTCCTGGCCACCCTTAGTGTCCAGCATCAGCTGTCCCCCTCTGCGCCTGGGTGAATCAAGGGCAATCTCTGGAGCCATGCCATGGCAGAAGTTGGCCCTTGCCTTTCTCACCTGGGCCTTCTGCCACCCTCTGAATGAACCATGGGAGCCCACAAACTGGGGCAGAGCTCACCGAGGCCCGGACAGACACTGCTCCTCTGCACAGCCGGCGGCCTGGACCCGAGTCCCCATATGCAGCTCCACCCCAGGCCCCACTGCACCGCCACCCCACGCCGTCCCACCTGCGGGGACCTGGGTTCGTCAAGACTGGAGAACGGGAGCTGGAGCTGCATTCTCAGGGACCAGCTGAGAGTCCTGGACCGTGTGGACTGGGGCCTAGGCCTCTTCTAGGACAGACCTGTGGGACTTGGAAAGGCCCCTTAGATAAGTGGTATCCAGGACTGAACACTACTGTTTCCTGATGGGCAGGGGAAAGGTTTCTACCTCACCTTGGGCACCTCCCTGGGCTGGTCCTGCTCTCCTCACCCAGGACCTGCTCCAGAGGGCCCTGACGCCACCCAGGGAAGTGGGGGACATTCGCGGGACCTGCGTGATGCTGGCACCAAGGACCCACATGTGCACAGCTCCGATTTGTGGGCACATCCCTGGAGCATCGTCACCCTGGGTTTGACTGCCCTCTGGGACAAGACAGAGCTGGCTCAGCCAAGGGGGTCTCCCCAGGTGTGCCCCTGCAGCTCGGTTCTTAGCCCGGCGTCCCCTCTGGATGCCAAGAAGGGGGTGAAGACGAGCAGCGAGGGGAGTTGGGTTGTGCCCAGCCTCGCCCTGTACTCAGCCCTACGGCTCCAGTGTCACCCCCCTGCCCCCAGCAGCCTGTGCCTTTGTCACTGGAGTGTTTCTCCAGAGCTGAATGGGGTGAACAGGCCCTGTAGGTGAGAATAGGGCTGCACACCCCAGCATGACCCCCCCACACACACCCATCGTTTATGATCCGTTGTACTAAGTTGCTCAGTTCCAAGAACGGAGGGTAACTTCCCTCTGACGGGAGGGAAGCCGGGAGCTCTGTGCGCTTCGGACTTCTCCTACTAGGTTAGTGGCCCCAAGATCCCTCACAGGGAACAAAGGGACTATCTTGCTCTTGGATCACGTGAGTCCTTCGCAGCGCCAAGTGGCCTCGGGGGGCAGCCTGCAGTGAGTGTGGGTCTGTGCACAGGCCCCTGGAGGCCTGCAGTGAGCCCCAGAGAGCCTCGGGTCCCTGAAAGGCACAGGCTGCCGGGTCCCAGTAGGCCCTGGGGCCCTGCTGATGTGGGTCCCCAGCCAAGAGAGGAGGAGAGGGAAGGGGTGCAGCTGATCTCCACAGGCTTGAAGGGGAGAAGACGTGTTGCATGCAGGTCGGGCCGATGTCCTGGTAAATTTTACCCCCACTCTTGGGGGGAACTCAAGCCGAGCGTGAAGAACGCAGACCTCAGGCCTGCTTGGAGCTCAGTGACTCACCCCCTGTTCATGGGGACTCACTACCCTTGGACCCCTCTGTGTTCATTAAGAATTTTTCTGGGCTTTACGAATAATATATATTTTTAAAGATCTTCTCTTTGTCTTCTAGACCAGGAAAGGCTGTTTGACTCCAAGTAACTTCCTTCTCGGTTGGGAATTTATTCCAAGAGGGGAAACCCAGCCCACCCAGCCCCAGACCAGTGCCCCCTCACCCGCCCAACACACAAGGCCTGGGAATGTCGGGATGGGGTGGGAGAGGGGGACAGCCTTTCTCATGGTCCTGATGTGCCTGGCACACTGGGAGCTGGGGAGGGGGGTGCACCTCATGGTGAAATACCGGGCTCCTGGGGGGCTGTCCTGGGGCCAGGGGGTGGGGGGGGTCCTCCCCTAGGTCTGGAAGACCTTCCAAGTGCCACTCCCAGTGTTGGGTTTACACATGGGGTTCCCACACTTGTTCAGGGCCCCTCACAGCTCATTTCGGAACCAGAAACAGAGGTGAGGGGACTGGCTGTGATTACACAGCCAGTAAGGGTCTGTCAGCCTCAAATCTTCTCATCCAGCCCAATCACGCTCTGGCCTGGGCAATGTGCTGGGTCCGGCATGGGCTGCTGACCAGGCCGTTTCCTGTCTGCTATCTGCACCAACAGAAGGCTCCGGAAGCTGCAGCCCTGCTTCCAGCAGGCCATGAATTATTTAGCATCTGCACCAGCCCCAGCCCGGGACGGTCTGACCTCATCCTCCTCCTCGGGCTCAGGGGGCAGCTCTGTTTCCTTTCAAGGATGCTGATGGGCTGGGGGTCCCTCTGTGGGGTGTGGATGATTAAGGGAGGGATATCGGTGACCTCAGGGAAGGGGGTGGGGTCCAGAGACCAGTTGCCTTTGTAACATGAGGCAGCTCCTCGGAGGAGAGAGCGTGACCCAGGAACCAGACGGCTACAGATGCAGATCCCAGCTCTTGCTTCCGAGCTTTGTGATCTTGGGTGGCTCTCTTGACGCCTCAGTTTCCTCATCTGTGAAACGGAAGGACTAATATGCTGAGTCCATATTTCATGGGTGTCCCACGAGGAGGGTGGTGGTGCTGGCACCTAGGACGCTGCTCGCGTCCAACAGTGAATGCACGGGGCAGGCCCTCCACAGGGAAGGATCAGGCCCCAAATGTCAGCAGTGGGAGGCTCAGCCCCGCCCTAGAGCCTGGCCCACAGCAGCGGTGGGGCTCCATGGCCACCAGGCCCCATGACTCCCACCCAGAACACATGGTGAGCCCAAAGGGCCTCCCAGGAGATGCCTTTTTGAGAATGGGGGACCTGCAACCTGCTGGGCCCCGTGACACAGGGAGGAACGTTGTAGGATGGGCAGAATCCCGAAAAAGGTCACCAAAGACTGCGGTCAGGGAGGGGAGGCTGAGTGGAAGGTCCAGGTTTTTTGGGGCGTGGAGAAGGCACTGCCACCGCCTTCTCCTGGTGGGAAGGGAGAGTTGCAGGCAGGCTGGCCCCCCAGCCTGCAGCAGCCCCCAGAGACAGGGGTGGGCCAGCTTGCCTGACCTGGCAGAGGGATCAGTGGCAGGAATGTCAGGTAGGGCTGGGGCTAGGTGCCAAGAGTGGGCCCTCGCTGGAGGGGGTGGTCACTGGGACCTGGTAGATGGAGGACAAGAAGACTTTCTACTGCCTTCTCCTCTTTTCCTTTCTCTCATTCTTTCCTTTTCCCGAAAAACAGCGCCCCCCCCCACAATCAGCCTGCGTTGTCACCACCCCACCCTTCACGTGACCAGCCTCACAGCAGGCCCGACCACACTCTGCCCTTTTTCCTCCCTCCCAGAAGGACGGGTGCCTTGCACCCTGCCTAGCGTGTCTGGGCGTTTTCCCCTTGGGAGGATTTTTGAGGAGGTTGAGGATGGGGGTGGGGTCATGTAGGTGCCTAGGACCCCTACGCCCACCCCCCACCCCAACCTCGCTAAGTGATCGCCTTTCTGCGGAGACCAGACGAGAGCGACATTTGTAGAACGGACCGGCATGCGCGGTTCCTCGGTGTGCAGCTCATTATAAACATGCCGTGTGCCGCAGGGCGGCCAGAGCAGACACGGGAGAAACATTTGGCCCGTTCATTCATTCATTCCTCCGTTCTTCATCAATATTTATTAAAGGCTGCTCCCTGCCGTCATTCTAATTGACATCAGTTCCCACGAGGGACTCTCTCCTAGCACCCGAGTCCGTCTGGCACACAGTTCAGCGGCACGTCACACGTCCCCGGGAGCAGCCACCTCCCCTCCCCTCCCCTCTGTGTGAACCCTACAGTGACTTGACCATATCAGTACGGTGCTGGGCACAGGACAGGGCCACCCCCTATGTGTGCAGGTGTCCGTGGACTGGTGGCAGGTGGGGGGAGGGGGGGAGTGAGGGCTTACCGGGGAGAGATCCTGTCAGCTTGGAAAGCGGAGCCGAAGGGGACAGCTGAGCTGGGATGAAAATGTCTCTCCTTTGGTCATAATCACGAAGGTCAAGAGGGGAGTTTCTGGGTCATGACAAGGTCCGTTCTCCACGGGGACCAGGAGCAGGGCCCGGGTGTATTATTAGTTTGCTGGGCTGCCTGACAAAGGGCCACAGACTCAGTAGCTTAAACAACAGAAAGGAACCATCTCATGGTTCTGGAGGCTGGAGTCCCAAATGCCGTGTCAGCAGGGTTGGTTCCTTCTGAAGCTGTGACCTGTCCAGGCCTCTCCCCTCAGCTTGCAGGCAGCTGTCGCCTCCCCGCGTCTCTTCATATCACCTTTCCTGTGTGTGTGTCTCTGTGTCCAGAATCCCCCTTTTTATGAGGGCTCCAGTCACGATCAGGGATCACCCTGGTGATCTCATTTTAAGTTGATTGCCCTGTAAAGGCCCCATCCTTCAATCATGTCACATTGTGAGGAGCTATGGCTTTACTCGTGTGAATTTGGGGGGCAGGAATTCAACCCATAACACCTGGGCTAGTGTTGGGTGAGGTTTAAGGGGGCGAGGGGATGAGGTTGACCCCACCGGTGAAGGAGGTCCCCCAAGGCTGCTCGAGGGAGAGGACTCATTGTGCATCCTTCGGTCTCGGGGTCTCACAAACATGTCTGCTATTTTTCAAGTACCCCTGTGCTTACTTCCTTGGTCCTCTCTGGCAACGAGACGCCCCCCCCACATGAAGGCTGAGATATGCTGGTGCCTTTTCTTCCTCCAGGAAAGCAGATGCTTTAATAACGGAGACTCTTATCTATTGGCTGTAAACCAAGAACATTCAGATCCGTGTGCCCCTCCCCCCAGGTATGGCTATAGATCTGGGTCGGGGCAGGGGTGGGGTGGGGCAGTGAGCGGGCACGAAGAGAAAAGCCCCTATGTTCAGAAAGGGGGCTTCCTGGTGGTTCCTGTTTCAGTGACAAACTGCTCCCCTGGCATCAGTATCCCAAAGGAGGTCAGAGTCTGTGCTTGGGGGACAGGAAATGGACATCTCCCTGCATTGGGGCTACCCATGTTGGGTCAGAGAGGCACAGCAGCCTACGTGTCAGCCACCCCCAGGAGTGAGCGCTCAGAGCCCAGCACCGCCGGGTGGGCAGTTACAGAATCCCATGCTCAAAGGAGGCAGGAACCTGCAGGTAAGGAGCACCTGAACCCAGTGTTGTGTTCCAACTGGAGGGCGCGTGGGACAGCCAGCCCTCCCGACTGCTTTGGGCTCATTGTAAAGGAAGTTCCACCCTGCCACCTGGGGGCAAGGCACTGAGGAAGTAAATGCCTTTTCAAACGATGACCAGGGGAAGGTTTCTGGCCACTCTTGGGCCAGGGCATCGAAGGGACAGCTGGGACAACTTTAGATGTTGGGGCTGCATGTGCACTATACCGACTGGCTCAGCGTGGGCCTGCCCTCCGCCGACAGGCGTGGGTCAGCCATTGCACCCCACTCGTGGTAGGGAATCAGGGTTTGCGATTATTTCCCACGAGTGAGGAATTCCTGGGCCCAGCAGGGAGGGAGGGCTCAAGACAGAGTCGGGACTTCTCGGAGGAATCTCGCTTTCGTTTGACGCTGGCCTTGGACGTTCCAGGTTCATCTGTCGGAGGGTCCTGAGTTTCCTGACGAACTCCCTTCTCTTCCAAGTTTCAGATCCTGGAGTCATTCCTCTGGCTATAACTCTTCACTTTCCACCTTCCCTCCCTCTCCCTGGGCTTACTTCGCCTCACCAGGTCCCCCATCTCCCGGCCCCTCCTCTTCCCTGTCCACAGCCGGCCAGAACACAGGCCTGGACGGACCCAACGCTCCCAGTGCGCTGGGTCGGCCACGTTCCCCGGCTGTGCGGTCTGTAAACAGGGCTGCTGCGGGCCAGGGCTCACTTGCCAGTGCGTGCTGTTAGTCTGCTCCTGACACAGCTCTGGAAGGGTCTGGGAGGCCATGGCCGTTAGTCACCTTTCCGTTGCTCCCACGGTGTTTAGCAAATATTTCTGGCACCCAGGGATACAGAGGTACAGTGAGCACGGCACTGAACTCACTAGGACCCCAAGCCACTCCTACAGGACACTCACCCAAAAGCCCAGACCCCTGGGGTCCCCAGGGCAGTCGGGGGCCGTCTGGGGGAGGCTGCAGGGCTGCCGATCTCCTTCGGCCTGTGCAGGACCAGAGAGCCCTTGGAGCCTACTCCCAGCGGTTCTTTCCTTCAGCGTGTGCAAGACACGGCCCTGCCCTGTCCCGATCTGTCCCATCCTGTCCTAACCAACCAACCTTACCCCGTCCTCACCAACCCCTCTGAGCACGAGGAGGTCCCCAGCCTCCCACAAACCCTGCATGCAGAGCTTCCTGAACTTGTCTGGTTGCTGACATCACCTGGGGGCCCTGTTAAAATGGCAGATCCCCAGTCTCCAGCCCTAGAGAACCCCAATGCAGGAGGTCTGAGTTGGGCCCGGGAATCTGTATTGTTAACCAGGACTCCACGTGTTCTGGTCAGCCAGTCAGGCTCGGGCCACTGTAGGGAGTATCTAGATTGCATTGCATCCCATCCAACCCCTGACCTCGAGGTCCCGAGAGGTTGCATGGAGGGCTGGAGGGGCTAAGACTGGTGGACAGGGGACTTGCAGAAGATTGCCTACTCACCTTCTTTGGGGCTGTGGTGGGGGCAGGGCGTGTGGGGGAGAAGAGGGAAGAGACGACCTCAGGCTGGTCCCCCAGTGCCTCCCGTGACTGAGGCTCCTTTTGGGGCCAGGCCAGGCATCCTTCTGGAAATTTCAAGGCTCCCAGAATCCCTCAAGGAGAACAGAGGTCAAGTGGGACTAAGACGGTGGAGGGCCAGGACAGGGGTCCAGGACCCTGGGGTCACTCATCTGTGCCATTCCCTGGGTCCAGCAGGATGGGGCCCTCTCCCAAACAGGCTGCTGGGCTTGTGCCTGGACCCGGGCACTACTTGTGCCTCCTAAGGTGACCCTTTGTTTTCCCGTCTTTGTTTTTACATGTTTCCCACTAAACCACAAACTCCTGGAGAGGAGAACTGTTTTATTTTTGACCTTCATATCCGCATCTCGGCGCCCAGTGCTTGGCACAACAGCGGTACGGATGAAATGTTTGTCAAACAAACAAGTGCTGCCTGGGCCTAGAGTGCCCCCTGCTGGAGGAAGAGAGCATGGCAGTGTGTTGGATCTTGGTTGGAACAGTCAACTCGGAGGGACGTGTCCTGGCCCCCTAGTTCCCAGCAACCTGACCAAGTGTGAGGTCACCTGGGCAGGGGTCGGCACAGGGGTCCCTGGGCAAAGTCTCATGGGGAGGGACAGGCTGGGCCTCTGAAAGGTGTGGTTATCGTTGGATAATGAGGGGCAGGCGGGAAGGGAGCGCCCGAGGTACAGGAGAAAGAAGAGGAGGAGCCAAAAGCAGTCTGAGCTGACTTGGGACCAGTGAGGGCTGGGATTCAAAGCTGGGCAGTGAGGCCCGGTGCCCACGCTCTTGGTCGCTCTCTGTCAGCACCCGTTCACCCACCCAGTCGTCCATCCCCGGATCCGACCCTGCCCAAGGGTCAGGGCGGGGACACTAGTCCCTCAGCGCCCGGCTTTGTTGCCCTGTCCAGTTCCCCTGGAGGAGCCCCCTCCTTCTCCAGGGAGAGTTTCAGTTGTCCTGGGGTTAGGACTAAAATAAATTCCCCTGATGACTTCTGTGTTCCCTCCACCTGCTCCTAGGCGGGTCCAGGGTCTGTCTGAAACCTCTATTCTGCCCCTGAAGCATCCTCCACCACCCCTCTTCCTGAGGGTGTGGGCTCCACCCAGACGGGCTGAGTCAGACTCAGGGCACAGTTAGG
The DNA here is from genome assembly GCA_007922815.1 of Macrotus californicus. Lineage (NCBI taxonomy): Eukaryota > Metazoa > Chordata > Mammalia > Chiroptera > Phyllostomidae > Macrotus > Macrotus californicus. The sequence continues at coordinate 65,636 of VMDR010001221.1, forward strand.
AAAAGGGGAGGGTGGTTGGGGAGGTAGCTCAGGCAGGGGAGTTTTTTAAAGAAGCTCCCCAAAAGAGCTCCATATGCATGCTGTGTTGGTACCCCTGCTGGCTTCTGTGTAAACACAGGTAGGGGTCAGCAGGTTGGGAAAGCTATAGGACTGCGCCTCACGCTGCTTCACGCACCAGCCCTGCACCCCCGCACCTCACATGCTCCTGACCCCTGAAACTGCACACCACAAGGTTGAGTCTCCTATTCTCTAGAGCTGGGAGCCTCTGCAGGGCTTAAGTTCTCATTCTTGGGTCCCTCCCCCTGTGGCCAAAACACACATCAGCAGGAGCCTTGAGGTGTTGCAGCCTCCAGCCCAGAGCCTTCCGGTGGAGAACATAACAAGGAACGGCGGGCAGGGAGGGGCGAGGCCCATTTCCCTTCTCTGCCTTCTCGGTTCCCAAGTCGAGGCTGCTGCTCTGTCACCCCCACCTGCAGCCTCAGCCCCACCCCTCTTCCAGGTCAGTCCAACGGGGGCAGGAAGTGCAGCCTGGTGGGGCAGCTGGGTGGTCCAAGGCTGACCTCAGAGCGGGTGGTCCAGCTGAACATCTGAGCGCCCACTGGGTTTCACTGGCTGCAAACCGGGATCCTAAGACACCCCAAAGCCTGAATTCCAGTGTCCCCCATTCCTCCTGGGTGACCTGCTCCGAGGGCTGGGCACTGTCCTGTTTCCTCCATCATTTCTACCCCTTCTTTCACTCCTCTTCCTGCACGGAGGGTGAGCACCTCTGTCTGAAGCCCCAGGCCCCTTTCCCAGGGGCTGGAGCCTCCCCCTTGTTCCCAGTCCACTGCCTGGGGGATCTAGAGGGATCAGTGCCACACACCTGGATACCTGTCCAGAAGCCCCTCCACTTCCTGACTTGCAGATGGGAACATTTACCTGCCCGAGAAAGCTGGTAGTTCTGGCAACTACCAACAGCTGGCAGTGGGGCTGCTCGTGGGCTCCAAGCAGAGCAGCTTCTCCATAAGATGCAGGCTACACTGCTTCTTGGCTGCTGGGCCCCACAGCCTGATTTGCATTCCCTGATTCTGGCCACTTCAGGAACTAGGACCAGGAACCACTGGACCTCCCAGCATTGCCCCACGAACTGTCTGCTGCAGGGCTGGGTTTGGCCATCTGGTCCACCACAGCCCCACTGTCAAGTCCCTGCTCACTCCCCTCCCCACCACCCTGAGTCTCTGGGCCCCTTATGTGTCCCTTGGAGCCAACCAGAGATAGGACAGACAAACAGGGATGGGCCGGGATGGAGCCAGGTGTCAGGAGCCAGAGCATGGAAGGTGCTGGAAGTCAGAGTGTGATGGAGCCAGACAGGAATGAGCTGGGAAGAGAGGCCAGGCCCTACCAGGGCAGTAAGCAGACCCTGCCTTTCGCTCTCCTGGCAAACAGCAGCGACACCGCTGGCGGATTCCTCACCCCCTAGGAGAGGTAGAGACACCCAGGCCTCAGCTGGATGTCTTAACCACGTACTTGGGCTCTTGGTTTGTTGACAGTCTCCCCATTTCCTCTCCCTTTGCAGGAAAAGGGAATCAGCTCTGTGCTATAGGAGCATTTGTCAGGCCAGGAGGGGCCTGGGATGGGGGGGCGGAGGAGGGCTAAAGCACATGGGAAAGGCCTGCGGGGCCAAGATGACGGAGGGGTGGAGTGAGGGTGGACTGGAGAGGGGGTCTCCTGACTCATATTCACAATAGGCGTCACAGTTGCTTTCTAAAGACTTAAGTAAAATTTACACACCATGAAATCGACTCATTTTAAACATAGAATTTAATAACTTTTAGTAATTCACAGAACTGTACAGCCATGATCCCAATTTTAGAGCATTCCCTCAAATGTAGTGTTAACGTTATTACAGGTGGATTTCTCCTTACAGCCCCAGAGCTCGTGTGAAGGGGAGAAGGCAACTCCCCTGCAACCCTGCAGCTGGACCCGAGGCCAGCCCGCACACGAGTCCGTGTTGCCATGGATCTTGTGATTGTCTGCAGATCAGCCCGGCTCTATAATTTTCTCACCCCCCACCCCGCCCCGCCATGTGCTGCCTGTCAAAAACCTGGACTTGTTAACGCTCTTTTTGTCACCAGTCCTCTTTGGGAATCTCTCCATCACGTAACATACCAGGAACTCGGAGAATGGAAGTGGGCCGGACGCCTCTGCAGGTCAGAGAGGAGCCGGGGACCTGAGAGAAACAGAGAACACAGCAGACTTGGCCAAGCCGAGCACCCTGTCTGGGCTCTTCACCAACGGGCAGCATGGATGATATTCAACAGCTGCCTGGAACAGGCACAGAGGCTCAGCTGTCCTTAGTTAACACTGACATCCCACAAAGCCCTGTGAACCCCTGGCTTGCCTGAAGTAGCCCTGGACACACACACATTCTACCAGCTTCTGGAAGCATCTGTGGGAAGACCTCCGAGGTGCTGGAACAGATGAGCATTGAGGTCAAGGTGGTTGGGGGTGGGGAGGGGTTTGCAGGAGGGAGCTTCTGACCTTGCTGTGGCCTTGGGAGTTGGAGTCATCCCCAGAATGCCAGTAACTCACATAATCAAGGTCAAGGGCGAAGAGGGCTCCTGAAACCAAATATGAGAGGTTTCTGAACCGGCTGCCTGCGGGGTCACCCCACTCTTGGTCAGCAAAGCAGCAAGAGCTGACGTGTGTGTATGTGTGTGTGTGTGTTCCTCCGGCCTTGCCCTGCGCTGTCCCCTGGGCGAGGAAGGAGGGGGACACAGAGGAGCAGCAGGGGAAATGGGGATCCCCTGGGAAGCCTGTCAGTTTGGGTTCTCGTGGCTCCAGTTGCCCAATACCCTCTTCCTCCACATGCTGGCGGTCAGCAGTTGGGGCACCCTCCGCCGCCGCTCATAGCCCCGCCCCTCCCGCTCAGAGCCCCTCCCCCTCCCTGTGCACTCCCACGGAGTCATGGTATGCGGACAGATGTTTGGGGGTCAACAGGACACACATACTAAACATGAGCTGCAGGTAAGTTAATTCATCTCTCTGAGTTGTGAGGAGTTGAGGTGGATGCACGTCCGTGGTGGCAGGTCGGTAATCACAGCTTAAGTGACGTAAATGAGTTCCTGTCTCTGTTCTCACGCTGAGCCTCCTGTGAAGTGGATGCGGGTGCGAAGCAGCATCCCCGTTTCACAGAAGGGGGAACGGACTGCACAGGGACGCCCAAGTGGTTAGAATGCCACTCAGGGCCTGGAGACGGTGCCAGACAGCCCCGCTCTGCCCATGGTCACAATCAGGGGCCGTCCCCAGCGGCTCCCCTCACCCACCTCCCGCCCTGTTCCTGCTCCCTAGAGGGATCCCAGGATGTTACCTGTGATGTTACCTGGGAGACACCTGGGGAGCTGGAAGAGGCAGCTGGTGCCCCTCGGCTTTCCGTCCACGTGTACAGACAGACCCCTGGCCTCTGCTGGAGGCTGGTTGTCACTGAGGTGGAACTTAGGTAGAGTGCGAGAACCCTGGTGCTCTGCTCCGAGGGTCTTCACCACGTGCTCTGACCACTCCCTCCCATTTCAGTTCTGCCTCTTCCTTCCCCGGGGGTGGAGTTTGGCGAGGGAGAGAGGCCTTGGTTCTGGCTCCCTTTCCCTGGGAAGTACAGTGGGCACATGAGCCTGGGGCTGTGGGGGCCCCGTGGGGTCCCTACTTTTGTGAAGTCTCACAGTCTCACTGTGAAAAGGGGGGCAGGCGGTGACAGCCCCATGTAGGTGATCAAATACAGAAATAGACATGGCAGGGGACAGGGGGACAGAGGGAGAGGGTAGGCTCAGAGGGGCCTGGAGGAGGCTGGGGCATCTTCTGAGGAGTCATCCCTCCAGCTATGGATGTGCCAATCCCTGTGACAGTGACATTGAGGACCCAAGCCCATGACAGTGGGGTGTGCCCCTCCTGAGCTGCCCCCATCAGGGCAGGTCTCAGTCCCAGTGGCCCCTGCCCAGGGCGGGACAGGGCCTACAGGGGTGGCATCTCTGTGGATGGTGGGGCTCGAAGGCCTCTGGCTGGGACTGCCCTCAGCTCAGCCACAGCTTCCTCTTCCTCTCCGTCTGCCCCACCGCATGCCCGGGGCCCCGCAGTACGCCATGCTATAGGCTGGCACAACCAGTTGGTCGGGGGCTGTGGGGTGCACTGGAACAGGGGTTTTTCATGCTGCTTTGAAGGTCCGGCCACATAGGGTAGCTTTCCCAGAAGTGGGCAAGAGGGTGGGCTGTGGGTAGTCCCCAGAGTCCAGCAGACAGGCAGACAGGCCAGGTTGGGGCAGGGCCAGGCCACAGATGCTGGACTTACCCGGACTGCTGGGGAAGGGAAACCAGAGGCTCCTAGCACTTTGTCCCTGTCCCTACTGCCCCTCCCCCAACCGCTTCTCATCCAGTTGGCCCGTTTGCCTTGTTACCAATAGCAGGTATCAACCTCCCAGTACGTCCATTCCCCCATGACCCAGGCACCCGGCGGGCAGTGGTGACCGCTCACCCAACTGTCAAGCTTTTCTCACAGCAGCCTCATCCTGTGGCCACTCCCACTCCGCTGCTGGGGTGGGGCGGCCTCCTGCCCTTCAGGCTGCACCTGAGCCCCTCACTCAGGGGACAGAAGACATAGAGCAAATGGGGAGCCACTGATTGCCCTGGAGAGAGGGCAGCTCTGACTTGTGCTACCCTGCAGAGGGAAGTACTGCTGAGAAGCCCACAACTCAGTCATCCCCAAATCTTTTCTGGGGCCCCTATAGTTTGCAGGGCTCAAAGCCACTGCAGGTCTGCCCAGAGAGCCCCCACCCGGCACCAGCAAGGCCCGGCCCACCGGACCCAGCGTCCACACCGGGGAGAGGCCATGTGGGTGCAGTACCCCACCTGAGAAAGGAGACTCAGGCCTGCCCCTGGGGGTGGGAAGTAGGGAGCAGCAGGAAAACCACCATTTCCTTAATTTTTTAATTGAATTTATTGGGGTGACATTGGTTAATAAAATTATATACGTTTTGGGTGTGCAGTTCTATAACACATCATCTGTGCACTGTATTGTGTGTTCACCACCTCAAGTCTAGTCTCCTTCCACCAACATTCACTCCCCCTTTACCATATCCTACCTCCCCCCGCCCTCACGCCCTTCCCCTTCCTTAATTTTCTGACACCACACAGACAGGCTGCGGGGAGCAGGGTGGGTGTGGCGGGGTTCAATGCCCCAGGCCCTTTTCTCTCCGCTGTGGGTCAAGTGTGTGTCTGTGTTCCCAAGGAGGATCGGATCCCACCGCACATGTAAAGCCTACCTCTCAGGACCGAGCCCTAGTTTCCTGTTGCTTTTCATCGGAGACGTGTTCCCAGCTGGTGGCAGGGCAGGTGGCCTAAGGATATACCTGCCTCACAGGGGAGTATTTCATAATTATTATACTATCTATTCTCACAGATGAGCTATTATTATTGACATTCTACAGGAGCCACGGGTGCTGTTCAAGGTCACGCCAGAGGTAAGCAGATGAACCACAGGAGAACCCAGCCTCCCACTTCTCAATCCAGTGCATCCCCCTCTTAACCTTGATGTTCCCCATCGTTGCCACGCCTTTCAGTGGTCAAACTGCAAAATAAACATTCCCGGGGAGCCTCTGCCAGTATTCGACATGTAAACTGACTAGTGTGACACCTCTTCTCCCCTTCCCTGTCCAGTTCAAGGTCGAGGTCTTTACAAGTGTTACTTAGTCTATGACTGCATTGCTATAAAAATCCTCCCCATTCCTACCAAGGTATCTATGGAACCTTCCAGAAGGAGAACCAACAAGTTTCTTTGGTTCCCTTGTACTCCCCTGGGAAAGGTTCCCTTGTCCCCGACGTGTGTCCTATCCTGAGCTGGGTCCAGCTGGGGGCCGCACAGGGGGAGAAAGGTCACAGCCCGAGGACCTTCAGGTCAAGTTGAGGACACGTTTCCAAGACTAGAGAGCATCTAGGGACTCTGAGGTCCTTATGCCAATTGGGGGAGGGGGGGGTCCAGGCCTTGAGCTGGGGCCTCGTGGAAAGGGAGCTTCCCAGGGTGGCCTTCCTGAGGGTGCTTCCCAGGGCTCCCCACCCCCAAGGTCCCACTCTGACCACTCCCCATGGGGGCCCGACTAGAAGGAAACGTGGCTCCGTGGCTTTGCAGGATGTGGGAGAGGGGAGACGCAGGTTCCGGGGTGTCTCAGCCAGCCCCCCAGGCTTTCTCCATTTTCTGACCAGCTCTAGGAACAAAACCAAAACGAGGCTGAACAAGGAAGCAGCCAGCACGAAGGAAAGCAGAAGTGGACGCCCTGGAGACTTGGCCCTCCCCTTGAGGAACACTGAAGCCCTGGCTGCCGGCAGCCGCAGGTGACTTCCTGCAGAGATGGCCCGTAGGGACCCCGCTCGGTGGCAGTGGCGGCGGCTGTGGGCAGCTCTGCTGCTTCTCTGGGTCCCAGGTGAGGGGCTGCTGGGGGAGGGCCAGCAGGGAGTGTGTGGGGGGGGGGCAGGGCCGCCTGTAGGAGGTGTTCCAGGAAGCAGTCTCGGTCTGGACTCCGTGCTGAGTCAGGATGGGGCACCCTTGGTCCACCAGGCAAGATGGACAGACAGAAGGACTGTGCCCAGGGAAGCAGAAAGGGCAAGGGTCTGACTTCTTTGGCATCCACCTGATCTTAGATGAGCCATGGTGGGGTGGTCCGAGGGGCAAAGAGGTGGGCGCGGGAGGAGGGGCTTTTCCGGAGGTTGAGAGGCTGCCCTGAGCACACCTGCAGGGCTAGTTTGACAGGAGGTGCCCTCCTGGTTTCTGGGTGTGAAGGAAGGGTGGGGGCTTGGTGGGAGCAGGCCGTGATCTGGGGACAAGGAGGGGTATAGGCAGGGCCCCTTGAGAGGACAGAGCCTGGGGGTCAACAGGGAGGTGGGGACAGAGGGCAGGCTGGGGGAGGAAGGGCGGGAGGAGGCTTTCTCCAGGGAGAAGGACCAGGACCTCACTCCCCTCCCCCATTTACCTTCCGTGCCTCCTCAAACAGGCCCTCCAGTCGGGTGGGTTTCTCCCCAGAAGATCTGTAATCTTTTTGGTTGTTCTGCTCACAAATGAATGGCATGTTTTCTTTGATTCCATTTGCTAACTGGCTGTCTGTTGGGAAGCTATGACTCTTTGTGGATTAACTTGGAGAGAGTCGTCCTCTCCCCACTGTTTGTCCACTGACCGACCCTTCAGGGTTCGCATGTTCTTGTGGGATCTGCTGGCCAGGGAGCTCACACTTCCCTCCTGACACCTGCCTGTCTCCTCATTTCCTCTCACTGGCCACGAGCAGGGGAGGCCAGAGTGATGCCCAGGACTGAGGTGGCATGGCCGTCCCAGCCTTGTCCCTGACCAGGGTAGGAGTCCAGTGCTTCCCATGAGGTCTGAAGAAAGCATCTCCTGTACCTCTTTACGAAACATTTAAAAATCAGCCGCAACGGGCGCCGGGTGCCTTCTCGTTATCTGCGGAGATGATGATACTCCTCTCCTGTGAACCGTTAAGGTGGTGCATTGTATTAAGAGACGTGGCCAGGTTTTAGTCTTAATGTATCATGCTGACTCCACGAAAAGAATTGGGGAGGTTTTCTTGTGTCTGTATTCTCTGCAGATGCTGGAATGTAACTGGAAGTTTGTTGCCTGAAAGGTTGAGAGAATTGACTTGGGAAAGTGTCCAGGTTTTGCTCTTTCTTTTTTTTTTTTGGAAGGGAAAAAATACCACCACCCCCTCCCTGTCCCCTCCCCCCCCCTTATTGAGGCGTATTTAACAAATAAAGTTGTGTGTATTTACGCTTCGCACACGGTGCTCTGAGATGCAGATACACCGTGAAGCGGCCGGCACGTTACCCCGCACGATCACCGCCGGGAAGGGCCCCGTGGTGGCGACACTCATTGCTGTTGGTCTGCATTAAAAATGTATTTGGGGCCAACACTGACCATTTATGTGTTCCTAGAAAATCCCCAGTTTCATCCAAGTTCACAGGCTTTGCAGAGACTTGCGAATTGCCCTGCTGAACTTTCTTTCCAGCCGTGTGCGTGTCTCTGCCTTTTCTCCCTGATTAGACTACCCTCGAGAACGTCCATTTCATTGTTTGTCTCTCCCAACAGAAGAATTCGTTTTTCAACGTCCGCACTAATTGCACTGTTTTTCTGTTTTGTGATTCACTGATTTCTGCTTTGGCTGTATTCTTTCCTTCCTCCCGGGCCGGGGGCTGGTGCGTGCCCCTCTTCTGCCTGCCTGAGTTGGAGGACCCGCTCCTTTCTCTGGGGTTTGGTGGGAAGAGATTTTGTGACCCTAAAGTAAACAATAGGACAACAGAGGGACCTTCCAGAGGGAGAGTTTTGGAAAACGTGGGGACCCTTGCCCCAGGGTGGTCTCCGGGCTCCTGTGTGGCTGGTTAGCCCGGAGGGGTCGGTGATAAGTGTTGGATGGGGTCAAACAAAGAAAGGCCAAGCCAGGAGAGCTGTGGGTGTTATGGCTCCAGGTATGTGGGAGTGGGGGACAGACTGTAGGTCTTCTGACGTGTCCCTACCTCTAAGTTATCATGACACCTTCATAGGGGCAGAGGCTTTGGGGAGAAAGTGGTGACATTTTTTCACCCAAGATTTCAGATGTAAAGTGGAGAAAAGCAAATGGCGGGGGTGGGGGCTGAGGTAGAGAAGAGCGGGGAGGGAGAGCAGGAGGGAGGAAGGAAGAGAGACAGGGCACAGAAGAACAAGCAGAAAGGTAGCCTTGGCCTGGTGGCTCAGCTGGCTGGAGCGTCGTTCCCTAGGCCAGAACTGTTGCAGGTTTGATTCCCGGTCAGGGCACGTTCCTACGTTGTGCATTCGATTCCCAGTCGGGGTGTGTGTGGGAGAGTACCCGGGCCCATTTCTCTCTCACATTGATATTTCTCTCTCTCTCTCTCTCTCAGCACTAAAAACATATCCTGGGGTGAGAATGTTTTTAAAAAAAGAACAAGCACAGAGAAGAGCCAGACACTAGAGCCGGACAGACGGACAGGATTGGGTGTTGTGGGTGGGTGATGGGGCGACCACGTCAGGGAGGGGAGCCAGGGCCCGGCAGAGAAAGGTGATGAGGAGGGTGGGGAGCAGAACCACAGCACGGGGACCAGGAACGTCGTCTGGGTGATGAAGGAAGCAGACACGCATTTACTGAGCGCTGGGTCTGTGTCGATTTCAGTGGTTTGTGTTTTTCTAGAAAATCACCCATTCACCCAGGTTTACACGCTCATCCTTACAGAATTTCCACGAAGTACCACCTTGGTTCTCTTGGTTCTCTCTGTATCTGGTAATTTTCTCTGCTTGTTTCTTCATTTGGCTAGATGGAGGATTAACTGTTTCATTAGATGGGATCATACGAAATTCTTGGTTTCTTGGTCAAAAACAGCTGGTCTCAGCAGTTCCATACATTTCAACCTCATATTATTTACCAGGCATTTTACACCTGTTATCTCACTCAACGTCCCAAATGCAATGTGAGGCTTACCAATTATCGCCACTTTGCAGATGAGGCACTGGAAGCTCAGAGAGGTTAAGTAACTCGCCCCAGAACACACAGCCGATCTGTCACAGAGCTGAGACGTGAACTCTGATGCCCCCTTCACTCACCTTCGAGGTCATTTCTGAACGTCACTCCTGTGGCAGGGCTGGCACGGCCTTCTCTGCAGGGTGTCTGCTCACCCAGGTCAGGGGAGGAGGCCCTGATGGGCCCCTGCAGAGGGACTGGCAGGACCCTGTGATCATGGAACTGCGGACGCAGAGCTGCGAGGGTGTGAGGGAGGGGCTCACACTGAAATATTACTTGAGGGGCGAGCAGGGTGCTGGGGCGAGTCCTATGGTCAGGGTTGGAAGTGGGCGGCCCCTGGTCGATGAGGAGTGGGCAGGGCAGCAAGAAAGGAGGTAGGGTCTGGAGGAGGGGGCTTCTGTGATGAAACTACTGGGGACACAGAGAGGAAGGGGAGGACACGATGTGATGTGGCTGATGTGACATGGGGAGACCTAGGAGGTGACCCCCGGGCACCCTGACCCGGGCCCATCTGGTGAGGAGTGGGGACTGGGCTGTGTCTTCCAGGCTGTTTGTCCCTAAGCGGCCCCCGCCATGTGACAGGCACCGTGGGGGGATCCCTGAGTGTGCAGTGTCAGTACAAGGAGAAGTTCAGAGGAAATAAGAAATACTGGTGTGAAGACTCATGTTCGATACTGGAGAGCAAGATCGTGGAGACCACGGGGTCAGAGAGAGAAGAAAGGAGCGGCCGCGTGTCCATTAGGGACCATCCAGCAAACCTCACTTTCACTGTGACCCTGGAGAACCTCACAGAGGGTGATGAAGGCACATACTGGTGTGGGATTGATGTACCATGGCACCAACGTCTTCGGGACCCCATGTTCCAGGTTGTGGTGACTGTGTCCCCAGGTGAGCCACACAAACCCTCCCCTCGTCCCAGCGCCAGGCTGCCTGAAGAGTCTCAGGTGGGAACAGCTGAGGCAGAGATCAGATCAGAACAAACTGTGAGTGTGTGTGTATGTGTGTGTGAGTGTGGAGAGAGAGAGAGACACTGGGGGGGCTTCCTGGAGGAGGAAGTACCTGTGCTAGGTCTTGAGGGATGGGAAGGTGCTTGTTGGGCAAAGGGGAGGCTGAGAGAGCTGAGTGTACAAAGGATAGAGAGAGAGAGAGAGAGAGACACCGTGGGTCAGCCCCACAGAAGCCCAGGGCTGCGTGGGGGAGGGGGCTGGGGCTGAAGGGCAGAGAGCAGTGGGAGCTCCAACAAGTGACGTGTCAGATTTGCCCCTGAGCAGGCACCTCTGGCAGTGGCTGGAGGGGGACGAGACAGGCTGCAGAGGTGACATGGGGCCTCTCTGGAGGCCGTGACCCTCCTGGGCAGGATGGAATCAGGACTCTTGGGGGCGGTAGCCGCGTCCTATTGGGAAACACGCACTTGGCCCAGGATGGTCCTGGAGAGACTGGCCATCCTGAGTGAGCATTCTGTGTGAAATCAAACTGGAAAGGTGTTGGCTGTGCTGGGAGAGTCTGAAGAGAGACCCTCGGGTCTGATCCGTGTTTCTGCACCAGTATCAGCACCAACACCAGCACTATCGTCACCTGCTGCAGCCCAGACCTCGACAAGCACAGCCACAGCCCAAATGACAACTCTGTCCACAGTGAAAACCACCTATGGACCGAATGGCCTGGATGACCCTCCGCCGAGCCATGGGTAAGATCCCCGTGTCCTGCAGGTGAGCCTCCTCCTCAGGAGGAGCACAGGGTGGCCACCTCCTTCCCTGCCGGCTGGAGCCCCCACTGCCCTTGGCCAGGCCCAGGCCGGGTGCCCCGATGTCTCCTCGCTCGGGCTGTTGAGTCCATGCTGGACCTGCCCTGGGGTCTGAGAGAGGCTTCTCGGGGTGTCATGCTGCCAGACACGGGCTAACTACCTCCGTGAGTGACCCCATATGCTTCTCACTGTCACTCCACCTTACCACTCTCGCTTTACAGATGAGTAAACTGAGGCTCGGGGAGGCAAGGCGATTTGCAGGGTCACGCAGCCACCAGAGGCAGGCTGGGCTTCTAACGCAGGGTTGTATGATTCCAAAGTCTTAGGCTCTTCCTTCTAAACGAGCGCTTCTTGACCTCTTTGCGGTTACAAGCCCCAGGAGAATCTGACCAGGAAAATGCATGCTGTCCTAAGCCACCTCTGGGTTCACCAGCACCTCCTGGTGTCCCGTGACTCAGTCCCGGCACTGACCCCCTCCCGAGTGAGCACAGGCCTCGCAGGCTAAGGGCCGGCTCCCACGTGACTGCCTGCTTCCAACGTCAGAGCACCGTGGGGATCCTCAGGCCATCACACTTCTGACCAACTGGCCACAAATTTAGGGGGGGACCCCCAAACCCACTGGGGGCTTTGATTAACTGGTTAGCTCGCTGACAGGATGCAAGAAAGCACCGTACTTACGGTAGCAGTTTTAAGGATAAAGGTTGGGACCAGCCAAAGAAGAGATACGGAGGGTTCTGGATGCAGAGCTTCCACGCCCCTCCCAGTGGAGTTGGGGGGCCTCCCCCTCCTGGAACATTGAGGTGTCTGACGATCGGGAAGCTCCTTCAGGCTCTGGTGTCCACAGTTTTATCTGGGATGTATTCCATAGATTGATTGGTCAAACCACGGGCCACTTGGGTGAACTCAGTCCCCAGCCCCCCTCCACTCCCCACAGGTCAGGCTGGCTCAGAGCCCCAAATCTCTAACCCCACAGTTGTTCCTTCTGGTGACCAGCCCCATCCTGAGTCATCTCTTCTCTCGGCATCATCTCGGGGCAGATGCCAGGGGTTTGTGAATCACAAGAGACACACTGAGGGTCTGGGTCCTCCCTCCCCAGAGCCAGGGGCAGAGACCAGTTGGACCCTTCGAGACAGGTCCTTCCCCAAGCTTCCCGCCCACCCCGTGACAGTCTTCACATCAGGCAGGGTGAAATTCGGGTCCCAAACACACCACCACCAGAAACGGGCTCTGCAGATACACACATGGGGGCAGAGTTAGCTGTTGAGGGGCTTGACGATTTGGGGAGAGGGAGGCGCCCCTTTAAGAAAGACTAGAACATTGTGAAGGCCAACTTTGGGTGAAGGAAGGGGCGCAAGCCAGGGAGGGGCCCGAACCCTAACTCGTGTCAGTGAGTCTGCCGTGGCCTGTCCCTGCATGTCGTGGGGGGAGCTGCAGGTGATTTTTCATGGAGGTGTTTGTAATCGCAAAAGATGGGAAATGCCCAGTAGGAGAGATAAGTTAAATAAATGATGGGAATGCTGTAAGAGGGAGTGGGCAGGGGCGGGGGCGAGGGGGGGGGTGCTTTTATGTGTGGTGACCTGGGCAGAACTCCAAGATGGAGCTTCTGTTTGTTTTTTCCCATCCTCTCCAAGTCCAAGGTGCACTGGGGCTTTTTTTAAAGATTTTATTTATTTATCTTTAGACAGAGGGGAAGGGAGGCAGAAAGAGAGGGAGGGAAAGAGCGGTGTGAGAGAGAAACATCGATCTGTTGCCTCTCCGACGCGCCCCCGGAGGCACTGAACCTGCAACCCAGGCATGTGCCCTGAGCGACCAACCGGAGGTGGGCCCAGTGACCCTTCACTTGGCGGAACGACACCCAACCCACTGAGCCACAGCGGTCAGGGCGCAAGATGCTCTGTTAAGTAAAAAACTAGTTGTCTGTGCTGTCCTTGTTTGTGTGGGAAAAAAGGGAGGAAAAGAACACGCATGCCCATTTTCTTGTATCTGAGTAGAGAGCCTCCAGAAGGTTCTTCGGCACACTGTGAGTGAGGCCCAGGGCCCTGGGTAGGTGAGGGAAGGTGCAGAAAGATGCTACTGTCTGCCTGTTTTTTCACGTGACCTTCTGCATCTACTGAAGCAAGGGCGGGAAGGCAGGGCCCCCGCCCTACCCCACACCATCCTTGTGCCCCCGCAGGCTCACTGTGCTGCTCTCCTTGTTGCTGCTTCTGTTGTTTCTCCTGGTGGGGGCCTCACTGCTGGCCTGGAGGATGGTTCAGAGGCGGATCAAAGGTGAGTTAGTGCCCTGTGCCTCTGGCCCTCCACCCCAGGGTGGGCACGGAGCGCATGTCCTCAGGCTGCACATCCTCAGGCTGCATATCCTGGGTGACCCTAGCGGGTGGAATCAGAGCAGGCGACCCTGTATATGGTGCAAATTGGCTATAGGGTGGGGGGTGGGTCCCTGCGAGGCTGTTCCCACGCTGGGGCCTTGGGGGCGGGGTTTGCCCTGTTCCTCTTCTGTTGAAGACCTTTCTATGACCTCCCACATCCTCAGGTGTCCGGGCCCCTACAGGACAGTCTCAACCCTCTGCCATCTGGCCCTGCCCAGCCCTCCCACCTGTCCTTGCACCCTGAAAGGTAGACGTTCCCAACTTCTTGTCAGTTGCCAAGTCCCACCTTCTGTGCCCACTCTGGGCACTGCCCTCCAGCCCTGCCTCCCTCCTGGTGGGCCCCACAGGCTGTCCTTAGACTTTCTGTCCTCTGGGGCCCTTTCCTGGCCCCCAAAGAACAACCTAGGGGCCCTCCTGGGCGCACCTCTGTGTCTGCACTGTCATGCCCTTTTTACACCAAATCGGCACCACCTGCTTCACCTGCCCGCCTGCCTACCTCCAGCCCATGCAAACCCTAAAGATCAGGGGCCACGACTTGAGAAGGTACACAGTCAGTATCTGTTGAATCAATATGTCAATATTATTTAACATTGCCAGCTGCAATGGGCAGCCAGGAAGCTCCAGGCATCCTGTGGTCCAACCGCTCCACTCTGAGCTCAGATGAAAAGAGGCAACATGTATGGTGCAGCCAGCACCCAGCCTGGCACTCGGTCCCTGGGTGCTCAGTCAGCCCTGGGCGAGTGAACCAAATAAGAACAGACGATGTGGCCTTCTCCTTGCTGGCTGGAGGCCCGCAGTCACGTGTGGCACGCAGACTTCTGCCTGAGATAAACTGGGAGCCGCGCATTTCCTCCCCGGCCTATGAGTTTTGATTTCAAGAGCAGAGGGTTCTCCGGGGAATCTTAGTGTTCAGTCTTTTAAGGGCAGCAGTGAGCAGGGAGGGCGTTCTTCCTCCAAGGCTGCAGCCCAACTGGGAGCTGGTACATCGGTGGCCATGTTGGCGGGTGGGGTGAGGTGGGGGACCACTGCCTTCCGTTCTCCAGCCCCTCCACCCCTCCAAGGGCCCCAAGCCTCCCCGCCCCCCAGCATGGCTCAGGCCTGTGGGAGCAGAATGGGTGACAGCCAGTTCCTCTTCCCCATCTGCTGCTCCCACTCATTGTCATGCACTCCTTTTAAACTTCCGCCCACATGTGGACACTGCCTACCATGTGGGGATTTTCCCAGCCCGGTTTGCCCCAGATCCGCAGGTCCCGGTGATCCCTGCAGTGCCCTTTCCCCTAGAAAAGTTCCCCTTTTAAAAAAGGGGGCGTGTGATTGTCATAGAAAATTCAAAAGTAAGTAAGAGCACAAAGGTGGAAATTAACCGTAATAACTAAAAACTAAAATTCCCATCTCCCAGAGAAAACCAGGTGCATTTGAGGTCTGTCCTTCCAGTCTTGTGTCTGATGCCTATGTACGCACATATTTCTTAAAGCGCTGCCTCACACATTATTCCTCCTTCAAACCCGTTTTTGGCGTTTTTTTGCACTTAATGTATTATTTCTTTCCCTGTGACGAAAGACAGGCTTTCTGTTGAAATACCCGCTCTCCCCAACCCCCCCGCCCTGGCTTTGCAGGTCTCAGCTCCTGTCTCCTGGCCACATCTGAGCTGTCTTCCCATGGTCCCCGCTCCTCTCCCCTCAGCCCCCCAGTTCCCCCTTCAGTCCGCTCTTGTCTTTCATTCATTCATTCACTCACTCATGCACATATTGGCTCACTCGCTCACTCACTCACACAGCAAAGCTGTCCTGAGCACCTATTGTGCGTCAGGCCCTGTGCTGGGTGTTGGGGATCACTGTCCTTGCCAGGGTTAACTGGGTTCCACCGTCCAGCTGGCTACTACTGAACTTCCTCAATGCCACTTTCCCTCCCTGGCGATGTGCTCCCATCTCTTCGCGGCCTGCTCTTTCCGTCCCTCCCCTCAGCACGCCTGGCCCCGCTGAGGGGGTGGGGACGGCGTAGATCTGCACGCAGCACCTGGAAGAGAATGTGTCCGCACCTCAGACGCCTGGGTGTGGGTTCTGTCAATCTGACTAAGCGGGCTCAGCAAGCATGTCTGTCATATGTGATCTTGTGTCTCTGACTGGTGGTAGGTATGTCATCACGGACTTGGGGGTCCCTGCAGGGTGGAGAGTGTCTCTACCTGCAGCATCCACTGCAGACTCAGGGGTGCTGTGCACCTGCCCCAAGGGCATTCTGGCTGTGCACACCACCGGCTGCACCCCAGCTCCTGAGGCCCGGGTTAGAAGGGCCAGGGCACACAGGGCTGTGCTCAGGGCAGGACTCCTGCAGAGCAATACTGCAGGTACAGAAGCAGCAGGCCATGCTCCTGAGCTGCCATCCCGCTGAGCTGCTGGGCCTCCTGCGCGTGAGGGACAGGCCACCTCCAGGCCAGGGGGCAGCGTGGAAGGCCATGGTGACGTATGGTTTGATGCAGTCCTAGGTCTTTTCAAGGACAGTTCCTTTTATTAATTTCAGAGTTTTTTTCAAGACTGATTGCCAAGCCGCACCCCCAGCGCTTCTGAGTCCGTATGTCTGGGGCAGGGCCTATGGGTCTGCATTTTTTCCCATTGCGGTTGAAAGCACATGCCATCCTCACCATCTTTACGTCTGCAGTTCAGTAGTGTTAAGCACATTCACACTGTGGGCAAAGAGATCCCCAGAACTCTTTTGTCCTGCCCTCAGGGCCTCTCAGATGGCATCCTGTCTTTCCTGGGGATGATCTCTAGGAGCGGAGACCAGCTTTGTTTGCTATGCTTCTCAAGCCGCAGCTTCCTGCTTGTTCAGTCACTCACTCACTCACTCATTCCCTACTGGACTTTCTCAACAAACCCTTGAGTTCCAGCCGTCCTGCAGATCAGAAGTCTCTAGGGAAAGGCCTTTGTCCAGATGGGTCCCAGGGACCACTGTCCCTGCCTTGTTCTGGGGCAAACTTCCTCACGTTCTCCTTGTCTCTTTAGTTAATAAGAATCCAGAGCTACCCCAGAACCCCAGTGAGGTAAGAAAGGCCACCAGGGGGCGCGTTGGCAGCTGGGTGGGGCACAGGGGCATTGGGGTTGGGCTGTCTCACTGGCTAGTGGAGGTCTGGGTGGATCATCGATGGAGGAGTGGGGTGCTCGCCCAAACAGGAAGAGCCATGCCCTCGAGATGGGGTCACTGGAGCTCGTCTTGAGCTCTGGCCAGTCTGCCCCAGCCCACCCGCCACCTCCCAGGAAAGCGGAATGAGGGAAGGTTCTTCCAGCCTGGCCACTGGCCTGGGGAGTGTTCATACACTGCCCACGGAGGACCAGAGTGGGGGCGGGGGAGGCGGAGGAGACAGGGCAGGAAGCTGGGCCTGGGGCCCCCAGAGCATAGAGGGGAGGGGAGACGTCTGCAGAGAAGCCAGGGTAGAGGCCTGTGAGGGGTGGACCGTGGAGGGGCTCCGTGGGCAGTCGCCAAGCCTCACCCCTCCTGCCCGCCCCAGGCTGCCCAGCAGAGTGAGCCTTGCTATGCCAATTTGGAGCTGCAGACCTGGTCCCTTCTGGACGAGCCCATGATATCGGGGCAGGTGGAGGTGGAATACAGCACAGTGGTAAGTGTAAGGGCCCGGCTCCAGCATGGGGACCCCAGGGTAGGCCAGAGGCATCACCGTGGGGGTGGCTTGGTGATCTTGTGTCTTTTTAGGACAGAGCCACACAGGAAATGGGGCAGGTGTAGATTTTGCCAGAGCTTGATGTCATTGTAGCTGGGTGGGGGGGTGGGGGCTAGGACATGGAGGGGCTATTCAGATGACTGGTGACGATGGCCCTAATAGCTAATAAAGTGCCACTTTTATTAAGCACCTACTATGTACCGAGGACCCACTGTTAAAGCCTGCGATTCCTTACTGTTTGGTCCCATCACCTCTCTGGCAGACAGTCTGCTGTTCAGGTTGTCATCGACGACCCGCCGCAGGTCAACACCTAGGCAGAGCCACTGCAAAGGGGAGCAGTGGAGGAAGTGCCCCAGGGGCCTCCCAACCAGCCCCCCTGCCCTTAGTGAACGGGTCAGGCAGAGGCCGAGGACCACATGGGGGAGACGCTGGGGGAGAGGTTTAAGCATCAGATATATGGTGCTGGGACTTTAATACCCTTGTCTCTCTAACACAGAGACTAATGATCTCAGAGTGGGCCTCAGGGACACCCAGCTCTGATGCCTGGGGCTGTGTGCTGGACCGGGTGGGGTGGATGGAGAAGGCAGGTGGACAGGATCCTGGAGCCCAGGCCTTTTAGGAGAAAGAGGGCAGGACAGTGGGGAAGGCTGGAGCCCCCAGTGGAGCCTCCCCATGGTCCCCTTGGGTGTCCCCACTCCCCTCCTGGGCTGGGGTCCATGATGCCCCCACCTTTCCCTGAGTCTTAGTCTCTCCCCCAGCAGGCCCCCCAGGAAGAACCTCAGTATACCACGGTGGTGTTCAACTCCCAGAATCAGGATTCCAAGGACAACAGGGCTCCCTCCCAGACACCTCCGCAACTGGAACCAGAGTATAGCGTGATCAGGAAGACGTAAGCCTGTCTCCAGCCCGACACCTGGAGTCTCGGGGGCCACAGAGAGCCCAGGCCTAGCCGCCAGCCTGCTCCCCTCCATGGTGATCAACAAGGCAGCTGGGCTCCTGCGGGCTGTCCCTCTTGTGCTGGGGACCTGCGGGACACCCTGCCATCACCGGCTATTGTCCTGTCTTCCCTCTGTCTCTCTGCCTCATCGAAGCCGTGTGTGAGATAGAAGCTCCGCCCAGTGGGAGTCCAGGAAAAGATGTTGCTCACAGAGGACATTGCCTCTGTAAAGCCCCATGGCGGGTCTGGGCTTGCCGGGAAGTGGGAGAGCTGACAGAGAGCCAGGAGGTCGCCAGGGCACCGAGATGGGGACCCCTCACCTCCAAGACGGGGAGATGGTGGCCGAGGAAAGGCTTGCCCATGGCTCCCAGACCACCAGCAGGCAGCGTCCTCAGGTCCCCTGGACTCTTATGTAGATTTATTTTTCGTATAAGAGATATCAATAAAGTTTAAAATACCTTAGGAGTGCAATTCATTTAAATAGTGCCTGCTCCCGTCTGCGACCCCATGTTAAAGAACGCTCCTGCCTGTGACCCCAAATGAGCACAGAGAAGCTGGAAGGATCCAAGGGGGTGGGGACATCCTGAGAGATGTCATCCCTGGGCAGGAAAGGGACAGTCACAGCTCGTTCTCCACGTCAGGGCTCTCAAAGTGGCTGCCAAGGGCGTCCGACATCTCAGGGGTTTTCTCTCAACTCTGAACGACGTTTCGATCCATTTTAAATAAACAGTTGTTCAAAGCAAGGGGTGCATTTCTCCTAAGTCCAAGATGAGTTTGTTTGTTTAACCATTGACCTTACAGCCCAACTGTGCCCTTGGAGGAGTTTTCTCTGAGACATGGGCCCAGAGCATTCAGGAGACTCTTCAAGGGGTTAGAGACCCCCAGGGATTGGACAGACAGGCTCTGGTTTGGATCTTCTTTAGATCTTTCATTATTTGTGCTTGTGTGAGTCATCCCCAGTACTTCCTCTCTCTCTCTCTCCTTCTCTTTTTTAAAAAAATATTGTATTTATTTATTTATAGGGAGAGGGGAAGGGAAGGGAGGGAGAAAGAGAGGGAGAGAAACATCAATGTGTGATTGCTTCCCATGTGCCCTGACTGGGAATCAAACCGCTGACCCATCGATTTCACAGGCAGGCGCTCAATCCACTGAGCCACACCAGCCAGGGCCCTCTGTCTTTCTACTACTGTTCCGAGATGCAAAGGGGGGAATACACATACACACAGGAAGACGCGGCCACACAGAAACAAACTAAAAGAGAAAGTAGCCCTGCTGGAGGAAAGCGGTTTTGAAACGCTAACCGGTGGTGTTTTGGTTGCTCTTGGCCGTTCCTTCTACTCTGCTTGCACACTCACGCCGCTGGGCTCACGGCCTCGTTGCTTCAGAGAGCACACGATGCCAAAGGGTGCAGAAGATGGGTCTATTTCCTCTGTGGTTTCCAAGGACTTGTGGGCAGAGGAAGAAATTTGGGCCCCGACTTGGAGCTGCCCAGAGAGCCAGCGCAGACCTCCGAGGTGCACTGGCCACCGGTGGCATCAGCTCTGGAAGGACGCTGGTCTCGGCGGGGATGGGCGGGGGCGCCGGAAGTCGTGGTACAAAGGAGAGAACATAAAACCTCTCCTCGATCAGATAACACGATGATGGCATGTTGACATGGTAATATGTTGGCTACGTGGAAGTAAATAAGATATACTCCTCAAGTCAGTTTCATTTGCTTCTGTTCTTTCTTCTTCTTTCCAGGGGCATGAGGTTTATTCGTCCAGTGGACCACTCAACAGGAGGGATAATAGATCCAACTTGACGTGGCTCCGCCTTGGACATGGAAGTAGGGATCCAACAACGGTGTGCTCCACCCTGTAGCCACAGCTAGAATCACACATCCTTAACCACCCCCCCACTGGTCATGATGCTTCAGCCGGCTGTTTCCTCCACGTCAATGCAAGTGAGCAGGGGAAGGCCTGAAATGGGGAAAGAGTGCGGAAACTCCCCTCAGCTTGGCAAGACGGCTACCATCCACCCCTTGGATGTCACTGTGCGGCAGTGGGGGTGGGGCAGATCTCAGTTTCTCCCCACCTTGAGTTCCTTTATCCCAGCTTCTGGACCCTCCCCACCCTGACTCCCGAATGTCAAAGGAAAGCACAGCCCCACCCCCGCCCCAGGTCGCTGTGACAGACTTGGGGGCAGGCAGAACAGGCCCTAAACCCCCTCTGCCCTTGCCAGCTCCAGGCACTGGGGCTGTCATTCGAGGCCATCTGAGTCTCCGCCTCCTTTTCCGAGACCCCACAGTGGCCCTCAGCGCTTTCTCCCTTGCCAGGCTCAGAAGCAGACACTTTCATTTTCTGGGAAGGATTTTACTTATTTATTTTTAGAGAGAGGGGAAGGGAGGGAGAAAGGGAGAGAGAGAAACATCAGTCAGTTGCCTCTCGCATGCACCCCAATGGGGGACCAGGCCCGCAACCCAGGTATGTGCCCTGACTGGGAATTGAACCGCTGACCCTTCTCTTTGCGGGACCGACACTCAACCAACTGAGCCATGCCAGTCAGGGCTGGGAAGTGCTTTTAAATGTTTATCAACACTTATCTACCTGGTAGCAGAGGAAAACCTCAGATGAAAGTTCTTGAAGACATCAGCCCCATTAGAAGCACGCTCCTTAGAAAGGCTCTCCCCACCCCCACCCCCACCTGCTCCATGAGGCTTTGTTGCCTCCGGGCCCACTCCGATGTATCACTCTCCCCCTCTTAGTTGGGCCCTTTGGACTCCGCCCTGTGCCCGACATGCTGCAAATCTGGGCCCCCCACCCCCCCATGGCAGATGAGCCCGCACCACGCCTCTGACACCAGGTCAAGGGCGAACGCCGAGGGAGTGTGACAAGTCCCTCTCTGCACAGTAAAACTCAGCAGCACTGTGGGTTGATCGCAGACGGAGGTGACCTCTGCTGCCCCGTGCAGGCTGTGATGCCGAGTGTTTCCTAGTCACCCAGAGACACGTAGCCGTTGAATAACTGGAGCACAACGCTAGCGTCCCCTCAGTGGTGCTGCTGCTGCGTGCAGGCGGGGAATTAGGGAGGCGAGTCAGAAAAGGAGCAGGGAGCTTTGATTGACAGGCGTGTGTGATCACCTAGCACGAATGAATTCAAGGTCAAAGTCACCTGCAGACATCAGTTGGCCCAACGACTCTTCAGGCCCACAGAAGCAGACTGTCCTCACAGGGTGACGAGCATTCCACTCGTCAGTGGGTGAGAGGGTCAAATGTGTCCTAAGCTTGTCAGGTTATCAACCTCAGGGGTCGTCAGCTGGTCAAAAGGCTGTGGGATCAGGAGACTTCGGATCAGCTGGGGTGGGGGTGGGGGTGGGGCTTGAGAGGGACTTTGCCCTCCGTGAGGCACTCAGCTTCTCCCCTCTGCTCTGCTGCAGCCAGTGGTGGGAGTGGGGGAGAGGCCCCGCAGGGAGAGAGGGGGTCTACCCAGCAGTCAAGACTGTCCCAGAACCCCAGAGAAGGAGGGGACAAGGGCCCGGAATCTTCTAACCCCAGAACTTTTGCTTTCAGCTGGATGCCGGGGCCATGCCACCGAGTGCTGATGCACATTAGCAAGCCCTGGTGACCACCAGGGTCACTGTGAAGTCCCTGAGGGCATGTGGCCTCTGTTGCTTCCGGCCCTGATCCTGTGGCTTGAGCCACTTTTCAGCTGAAGTCCCAGGCTGCTCAGGACACCCCCAGTGGCCAGAAGCCTCCCATGTGTGGTTAGGGGAGCACAGCTTGGCCCACAGAATCCCACCCACCGTGTGCAGGAGCTCCATCCACATAGGTGGGGACGCTCAGTGCTCTGGAAGCCACAGGAGAAGCAGCTCGGAGAAAGCAAGCTGGGGATGCAGTGTCTTCTCACCTGCCCCAGGGCCACAGACCCAGCAGGGAGCACCGCGGTCCTTGTGCCCAGAGAACAAAGTCCACCCTGGAGCTCCCTGTAAAACCTGGCTGGAAGGTAGGCATGTGGCAGGACTTCCTGCCTTCCTGGGGCCCCGGCTTTGGGAGCAGCACCTGCCCCCACCTTGGCTGTTGCTCGTGTCTTGCCTCTTGGGGACCGAGCTGTAGGAGGTTGACTTCAGAAGAAGCCACTCTCTACTTACAGGTGTCCGAGACAACACGTCCTCCATGTTCCAGTTCTCTGTCACAGCCGCACAGCCTGGTCTGGGATTAGGGAGGCCTGGATTGGGGGTCAGGGAACAGGCCTCCTGTCCCAACTCAGAGTCAAGGAAAGTCAGGGAAACTGAGGCCAAGAGGTGTGGGAATGCGCCTGAGTCCACACTACTTGTGCAGAGCTGGGATTGTGGACCAGGCTCTAACTAGACATGAGTCACTTCCTTGAGCTACATTCCTTCACCTGCGAATGGAGGTCAAGCCTGGCCTTGTCTGCCATCCAGAGCAGCTGGAGGTGCGGGGGGTGGCCGTTGAGAACGTGGGGTGTGAGCTGGTGCAGCGCAGGGCGTGCTCCCGTTACACAAGGCTCCTGTCAAACCACGGTAAGTTCCTTCCCGTCCCCTGACCTTCTGCCCCTGGCGTGGTCAAGTCTTTCTGACACCCTCTTGTGGGTTTTTCTCCTTTCTGGGGAACTTTACCTTCAGCACAGGACTCAGTGAGGTCGTGTGGGGGTGACACTGAGGAGGAAGTGAAGGGGAAGGTGCAGGAGCAACGTGGGGGCTCGGGGCCCCACAGATGCTCGGATGCACCTGCCCCTGGGGTGGGCTGTGGGACCCTGGTTTCGTCTGGTCAGACCAGCCCCCCAGGGCCTTCGAGGTGGATGGAGTTCGACTATGCAGAGGCCTCACAGAGTGGCTTTTCCCCAGGGCTGGCCCTCGTCTTCGCCAGTGTGGCACCTGAATGCCATCCGCACAGGCAGGGGCACTCAGACCCTACCACAGCTCAAGCGAGGCATTTGGGGGACATTCCTCTCCAGGGACCAGATGCCTGTGACCCACACCCAGGCCATTTCAGGGTTCCTCTTTGGTTGCAGATCCCTGGGAGGTCGCCTGAGTTGGCTCAGGAGCCTGGACTCAAACAGGTGTCCCCACAGTGGGGTCACCTCCAGGCTGGCCTCCAGTGGCCCACCCAAAGGCCCAGCTTGCATCTCTGCTTTCTTTGTGCTCCGTCACCAGATATTCTCCTGCTGGCATCACGTTCTCCGTTCAGAACAGACTTTCTCAACCTTGGCACTGTTCCCTGTTGTGAAAGTGGTCTCTCAAAAAGACACAGTTGATACACTGCACAATTTGCCCTGCCGAAGGACACATTCAGCGGTACTTAGGACACTCACAAAGTTGTGCGGCCAACACCAGTACTGAATTTCAGGACATTTTATTATTCGAGGAGAAGCCCTGACCTCTCCCAGCAGTTGCTCCTTTCCCTCCCCAGCCCTGCGACCACTAAGCTACCTTCTGTCTCCCCACACTGACCTCTCCTGGACACTTTGGGTAAGTGCAGCTGCCCCACAGGTGGCCTCTGACTTGTTTCACTCAGGAGATGTTTCCCAGGCCAATTCGTGCTGCAGCCTGGGTCCGTGCTTTGTTCCTTTTGGGGGGCTGAATGACATTCCGCTGTGCAGACACAGCATGGTTTGCTCGTCCGTTTAGTGGCCGATGGGCTCTTGGGTGGTCTCCACCTTCCGGCCACGGTGAACACCTGTGCACACATCTCCCTGTGGACGTACGTTTCTGCTTCTCCTGGGCACGTGCCCCTAGGAGTGCAAGCGCCAGCTCGTGTGGTGACTCGACGTTTGACTTTATTTAACTCTCGACGTTTTGGATAACTGACATTTCGAGATAACTCTTTGTTGTGGAGAGCTGCCCTGTGCATTGAGGATGTTTAGCAGAATCTGTGACCTCTGCCTAGTAGGGGCCAGTAGATACCACCTCCAAACACGCACCAACTGTAACCATCAAAATTGTCCCAGGTGTTGCCAGATGTCCCCTGTGGGACGAAAGTTCCCCCCCCCCGGTGGAGAGCCCCTGGTTCAGAGGGTTTCTTTGGCTTTTTAAGGTAAAGCCAAGCCATGACATTTGTCCTTGGGCTTGGAAAAGATTCCGTGTGTATGTCTGAACTTGAATCTACCTTAACCTCTTGCAGAGCTGGCCCCCCACCCTCCACACACTGTCACACAACCAGCCACCCCGTTTTCTGTCACTTCCTCCTTCTCTTATTTAGCGTCTGTTTGGCAGCTGCCACCCCCAGTGCCACCTGCACCCAGGGGACAGGGAAGTAGGAGAAGATAAGCTTTCCTCTTCCTCCTCCTGCCTTCATCTCCCACAAGACAAGCACGCAGCGAGGGCCCCAGCGTTCTAGAAACTTTACATGAA
This sequence comes from Macrotus californicus, assembly GCA_007922815.1. Lineage (NCBI taxonomy): Eukaryota > Metazoa > Chordata > Mammalia > Chiroptera > Phyllostomidae > Macrotus > Macrotus californicus. The sequence continues at coordinate 90,230 of VMDR010001221.1, forward strand.
AGGTCCGTGGGAAGCCCTTAAGCCTAGGCTCACACCTGCACGGGATACTTGGAGGGGAGGAGCAGCAGGGCTCACAGAGAAGGCCACAGCAGCGCAGGGACCGGACTCCACCCACCCCGCCCCCTCCGGGCACCCCTTTGCCCCCGTCATTCAGGATTGGGCCTGACACGGCCGACCCCAGCTTTCTCGTGGCACCCCACAAACCCTTATCCAACACGAGGCAAGTCCACGGTTGTTTCATTTTTATTCTGGTCCAAAAAAGTTTATTTTTAAGTCTAAAGGATCCAAGAGAGTTTACCCAGGAGAGGGAAGACTAGATGTCCCTTCCAGCACCCACCCTGATTTTACTGGCAAAAGTTCTCAGTCTCTTTAACACGGCATTTGATGACTCACACCTGCTCCTCTAGCCTCGTGTCCCCTCCTCCTGACAACCTGAGAAATGCTCCCCGCTATGTCCCCCAGCTCCCTCATGTCTTTGTGCTGTGTATATGCTCCCCCTCTGTCTCGGGGGGGGGGGGCATCTTGTGTCCCCACCTGGGAGACACCTCTCATCCTTCCCAGGTGAAATGTCACACCCTCTGTGAAGCCTTTGCTGGTCGTCCTGGAACGAGGTGGCTGTCACCTGTTGACAACCACCTGTACAGTGGTGCCTTATGCTGGGACAGCCCTTGCCCCTGGAGTGGGGACCATGTGTGGCTGTGGTTCTTCTAGTACAGGAGTGATGTCTTGTTCATTCTTGCACGCAGGCGCCCAGCCGCGGCCTGGCCCGCAGGAGAGGCTGCTGCGTGCTTGCCTAGGGCTGTGTTACTGTGTCGCTGGATTTCCCTCAAGCCCTCTCCCCTTGGGAACTGGACAGACCCCTCCACCCTGTCCCTCAGCTCCAGGAGGCGGAGAAGGAGCAGGGTTGGGGGCAGCCTCCAAAACCCCCGTCTCCAGCTCCTGCCTCTGCTGATGTATAAAATGTAAAATCAATTTTAGTATTTATTTGATTCAACCCAACACACTCAAAACATTATTTCAATGATACTGGAGAGATTTTAAATTTTTTTTTCCATAATAATTCTTTAACACCTAGTGTATCTGACATTCACCACACGGGAGATTCACTTTCATCTGCCCTCTCCTCTCACCCCCTCCAAGCTGTGTCTTACTTTCAAGGACAAGAAGAAGCAATGGTTCCCTGGCCAGGTAGCTCTGGCGGCCAGAGCATTGTCCCAATAGGCCAAGGTTGCGGGTTAAATCCCCCATCAGGGCACATACAAGAATCAACTAAGGCGTGAACAATTAAGTAAAACAACAAACCGATGCTTCTCTCCCTCTCTCCTCCTCTCCCTCTCTCTCTAAAAGCAATTTAAAAAGGTTTTAAACAGAGGAGGCAACGGTGACAGAAGTGCTCAAAGAGGAAACGGTGACAGAAAGCTTGCAGGGCCGGGTGGGAAGCTGATAAACTTGGCTCTGAGCTTCACCTTAGCACACAGTGCACAGATTGCACGCAAAGCTCTGGTGTGAAAACACAGAGCGTGCTCACTCCCCATCTGGCACTATCGCCCTGGTTCCCGGGCACAGCGCCCTTGCCTCCCAGGTTCTCTTTCACTGGCCCTGCGGTCAGGTCCGCAAGGTGGGGGTGCTGCCCGTCTCTGCCGTTTGGTGATCCGGGTGTGATGTTAGCACTGGATTGCTTCCCTTCCCGTCTTTGCTCGGTCAGCTTCGCTTCATTTAGCGTTCATCTTCTCCTTGGACCGGGGATGCCATGGGACGGGGTGGAGACACCTGTGGTTCCTGGGACCAGTCTGTGGCACCACAATGGAGAGAGGCTGTGTGTCCTCCCTTGTCCTGGTCTCATGGTTCATGGCGTTCCCAGTGCTGGTTGGTGTAGGTGGGGGGTCACAGCCCAGCCAGGGTCCACACAGGTCCACACCACCAGCTGAGACAGCAGAGACGCATCCAGAAGTCCCCAGTCTCTGCCTAAACTTGAGGGTCAGATGTCGGAGGGCATCTGTGCCCTCTTTGGCCACTATCTATAAATTGGCAGTTGCTAATGGCTACGCGGCCATGGCTGAGATTCCACAGGGCATGGCCATCAGAGGGTCAGGCTGGGTTCCACCACCGCGTACAGACTGGGGCCTCTGGCCTCTGCCCTGTGAGCTTCTGCATCTTCCTGCTCCCAGGCCTGTGAGCACAGGGCCCCACCTTTCTTTGACGGGTGCTACCTGAGAATGCCCCGAGGTTGGGACACACCCTCCCTGAGAACAGGAAGGAGAGCCGAACTCAAGGCCATGAGCGCTGGAGGGCCTGTTGTAGCCCAATAAGTCTAGAGAAGTTGGCAGCTGTATCAAGTCTCAAAACTTGTTTTCCTTTTTGGCCAGAGACGCGGTGGCCGGGGTTGGCCCCCGCATGAGAGCTAATGCCACACCTGAGCTGCGAGGAGCTCGTACCCTCATGGAGACTTCTGCTGCTGTCGCCCTGGCGGAGACTGGCTGGGAAGCTGAGGGGGAGAGAAAGGGTCAAGCTGCAGCTACAGAGAACCCAGGCCTTGAGAGGCGGGCATGAGACAAAGGAGCTTACGGGCTCCCCTAGACCAAGGCGAGGGACCGAGGAAGCTGTGACATGAGTCAGAGACCAGAGGGGGCTCTAGGGGGGCTTCTGTAGCAGAGTCTTGAGTGCTACCTGCCCAACTTCTACTGTCCCACACCGGAGTCTGAGCCACCCACGAGGCGCCAGGGGAGACCTGGTCGCTGGGGCTCGGGGAAGTTTCTCCAGAGAGGTGGCCTAACTTGCTTTCTCGGAAGTCCTGGGTCAGGATAAGATCGCTGTTTGCTACATCCTCACTGGGGCAGGAGTAGCCACAGGCTGAGAGCAAGGCTGAGACCGTGACGCAAAGGGTAGGGAGGAGCTTGCACCGGCCAAGCCAGGGGCATCCCAAGGTCCAAGCCAACCAACCAACGGCCCAGATGAATTCACGGTGAAACCAGAGAGGAAGACCAAGCTACTCTGGAGGCCAGAGCTGGTACAGGGAGGCCAGAGCTCAGGGATGAACTGCAGAACTGGGGGGGGACAACGGACTCAGACGTTGACAAGAGGAGCAGCGACTGAAACATCGCTTTCGATCAGAGTTCCGAAAGGGTCTCTGTCCTCAGTACAACAGTTAGACTAGGAACTACCTGCCTGTGAGCGAAGGGAAATAGCTCAAAACTAACAGGGAAAACCCATCTCTGCGAGAGGGAGGGCGTGGGTGGAGGTGGAAGAAGGTGTTAGAAGGGTTAATAGTCATGGAAAAAAATACAATAAAATTTTTAAAAATTATATAAAAAACCTGTCTCCATCTCAGTTTCGGGTAGAAAAAGTTATTAACAATCGTCATATTAATATAGTATCCTTTGAGAATCGTTAAGTATGGGCCCGCGATCCAGATTTCCACGGAGTTAGGGAAACCTCGAGCAGGAAAAATGAGATTGCAGTGCTGCCAGGGGACTGTCACCCCTTGGTGACCAGCAGAAGCAAACGCAAATGCCTTCCAGAGGGACATAGCCTCAACCTGCAGATTAAATCGAGCTGACCACAAGCTCCCAGCCTGATGTTTCCAGGCACGGCAGACGTGAGTCACCGTGCGGGAGAGCCAGCAGAACCAAAGAGATTTCAATCTCCAAAGATTTCTGACATCGAGATGACTGGCTGAGGAATATCAAGGGTGTTTTCTCAGCTTAAAGAAACATCAGAGGGCATTAAAAACATGACAAAGCATGCAGAGACCATTCAAAATCAGCCAGACAGATGTGAAAAATAGTCCCATAGAAGATCTGGAGACGGAAAATAAAACAACTGAAATTAAAAACAGCGTGGTTGTGCTGAACAGCAGGTCGGGGACTGCAATGGGAGTTCCAGTCCGTGCAGCTTCTCCAGAAGCAGATGGACCCCGTGGAAGGGAGGTCAGGCCACGCAAAAGACATGGCAGAGGACCTACCTACTGTGTGTCTAATTCAGTGGCTCCCCGCCAGGGTGATCTTGCCCCCAGGGGACACTTGGCAATGTTGGTAGATGTTTCTCTGGTTGTCACACCTGGTTGGGGGGCGGAGGGGGGCTGGGTACAAGGTGGGATGCTACTGACTCGGAATTAAAGGGCTCCAGCAGCTCTTCTTCCCTGCCAGGCTCTGCCCTCGATACCTGGAAAGGCCAACTCTACTGAGGCGTAACTTATCTACGATGGAATTCACTGATTGGAAGCGCACAATCAGCTGTACACTTCATTCCTTCGGCCCTCAGGGTTGATGGTGCGAAGTGAGGACTCACCGTCTTGCTCGTCCCATTCCTAGTGCCAGGCACGGAGCCAGGTCACAGGAAACTCCGTTCCCTGCTCTGCGTGGGGACCCAGGTGGCTCATCCTGGGCCGTCACCACTGAGCACTTCCACCTGATAGACCTAGAAGCTCCTCTTTGATGCCGGCTTAGTCCCCCCCCCACCCATGCCTGGTGAGCCATCCAAATCTTAAAGAGACAGTGGCTTGCTTCTCAGACCCGAGGTATGCACTAGGTAGGGAGCCAGTTCCCTTGAGCTCAACCTCGTCTTGGGGATCAACTTAGCTCATCAGCATGTTTTTTCCATGTGCTTTTCATTTTGCCAACCAAACCAGATGGGCACCTTTCTGAGTCTGTGTTATTAATGACCCTGGATCCTTTGTGGTCTGATGTCAGGTAGTTTTTACATTAATTTGTGTCTCTGCCAGAAGCTGATGTCCTGAGGGAGCTGTCCCACTACTGCATGGAACTTGAGGACCCCCTCTTTCCCACCTCACCCCCAGAAGAGCTCACCAGCCCCTGTGGTCCCAGCTTCATGGACCCCACCGAGCGCGGAGAGCTGCAAGTGAGCTGGTGGGTCTTCTTTAACTCCTGGACCAGAGGACATTCAGGTTTGCATGTGAGCCATTCTAGCGGGGATGTGGTGGTGTCTCATGGTTGCTTCAATCCCAACTATGCTTTCTAAGTCATCTCTCCAGGGGGACCGCCACAGGGGAGCCTGGGAGCCCCCTCCTCAGCTGCAACCTTCCTCTGCAGGGATGGAAGGAGGGCAGCTGAAATGAGAGCCCGCCCTTGCCTTTCAAGCCGCATTTATAGGAGGGGACAGCAAAAGGATCTCTCTCATTCATTCATCAGTCAGTGTGCGCCGGAGACGGCACCTGCACCTGGTGCGTGCTTCACTGCTCACATTTCTCAAGTGAATGAATGAATTGATAGCGATCTGACCTGGTCCCAACCCCCTGTTTTCCATGGGAACAGCAGGCCTCCGTCCTGACTCCCCAAAAGGTCATCCTTGGGGCTCCCCACTGGGCAGCTCTTCACCTGCTAGCAATTGACGCTAACCTCTGCACCCAGGACACCTCCCGTCCTGGCCGTGCTGAGCTGGCCCCGGACATGGTGCTGTGCTGGTGACACAGGGTTCATTCATGAGTCTGGTTGGGGGTAGCAGGAGGTAGGCAGGGGCCTGGCCATGGACACCAAGTTCCTAAGCTCAGCGAAGGCTTGAGGAAAGGTGTCCCGCAGATGAGTTGGGACAGAGAGTGCACAGGGCCACAGATGGTGCCCTCCCAGCAAGGGGATGGCAGCATGGTGCCCAGAGGGGCCCTTGTTCTAGGTGGAGACTTGATTCCCCAGCTCCCAGGGGGCAAGGGTCTACAGGAAGGACATCAGCAGACCCAGCCGGGAGGGTCAGTGAGACACAGAGAGAGAAGCTTCAGAGAATAGGTGAGGAACGTGCTGGAAACTCATTTCTTCAGTCTCATTTATTAAGAAAAGGCCATTCAGGACGTATCCAGCCTCAAGAAGAAAGAACCCACTGCCCCAGGTCCCGGTAAAGGGGGCCCTTCTCACTGGTCCTGCGCTGACCAGCTTCTCCCTGCCCTTGGTCAATTTCCTGTGTGGTCACGTAGCTGCTCAGCAGTGAAGGCCGGTGAGGAGAAAGAGGAACTCACGGGAAACAGAAGTCACGCTTTCCTCTGAGAAAGATGTGCACTGGCTTGCTCCACTTCTCGACCTCCGTCTCCTGACTCCTGGGCACAAGGCACGCTGAGTCCAGCACCTGAGGACCGTCCTTGCCCACAGCCGCTGACAGGCACATGGGCCTCTGCGCCAGGCTCCTAACGGAGGCACATTTGCTAGAAAGTACTCTTCCAGCTCTAATTTATTCAATGTCTATCTTTCCCCTTCCCCAGCCAGTAGGCGTGTTAGGCAAGCTTTGCTTGACAATTTTCACTGGAACCCAAGGGGCAATTCCCAGAAGCGGCAGGGGGAGGGGTGTTCAGGACAGAGAGACAACAGATGTCCCCTCCAGTGGATTATCTTGGATGACATTGGAACAGTAGCAACTCATCTATAGTGCCTCCAAAGAGATCCGGGAGGTCATTACACACCCACAGTAAGAAACTGTGGGAAGGGCGTGGGCACTAGCTTGGCACTGCCAACAGCCCCTCACCCAGCTGGGGATGAGCTGGGCACTGGCTTTGCCTTCCGTGGAGCTGCAGGGTCACCCCAGTCTGGCCAGATCTTCGGGAGGCAGGATCCAGCAAACCATCCACTGCAGGGCCTCGGGACTGTGGGCCATGGTCCCCAACAGGGTGGCAAGGCCAAGGGCGTCCTTTCTGAGAGTGAGGCGCTTGAATAGGCGGCACCGTTTCCCACAGACGTTGTTCATTGTTAAGGATATTTTGAAGACGACATTTAAGACAGGCAACGTTATTCCCCCGGTTTTCTTTTTTACACCCTCACCTGAGGATGTTTTTTACAGATTTGAGAGAGAGAGAGAGAGAGAGAGAGAAACATCAATGTGAGAAATACTGCCCCCTGTGTGCGTCCCAACTGGGGACTGAACCTGAGACCTAGGTGAGTGTCCTGAACAAGATACGAACCCACAACCTTTTGGTGGCCAGGACGAATGCTCCAACGCAGTGAATCACACCGGCCAGGCTCCCTCAGACAGTTTTAATTAACCTTGTTTTTTAAAAAGATCTAATTAACCTTTAGACAGAGGGGAAAGGAGAGAAACATCAATGTGTGGTTGCTTCTCACACGCTCCACACCAGGGAACCTGGCCCGCAACCCAGGTATGTGCTCTGACCGGGAATTGAACTGGCAACCTTTCGTTTTGCAGGATGATGCCCAACCCACTGAGCCACATCAGCCAGGGCTTAATTAACCTTATTTAAACAGTACTAAGAGAGACTACATCATTTCCTCAGGTTTTACGTCTGCGTCCCGGGCCTTGAGGTAGTGTCTGAGGCCCAGCTACCTCACAGGAGACCTGAGCAGTTGTGATGAGATGGAGCCCCAGGAGGTGACCCAGCCCTGATGTGTGGGGGTACAGGGGGCTTGGGAGCCAGGATGCAGGAGGAGGAGGCAGGGGAGGCAGGAAGGCCAGCCCTGGAGCTGGGTCCAGCGAGGCTCCCCATCCCTCCTCAGCGCTGGGTACTAAGAGCAGTGCCCTCACTGGGCAGAGGGACATCCATTCTCTTAGGCCCCAGAATGAAAAACTCAAAGAACCACCCTCTTTGGTGTGTGTATCAGTCAGTGTTCTCATGGGCAAGAGCCATCAAAACCCAACTTGATGAGCAAAAAAGAATAATAAATTTGAAAACTTAATACATTTATCAGAAGCTCAGGCATATCTGGCACAGAGGGAGTTGAGCTGGTCTCAGGAATGACAGGAACCAGGGACCGGCCAGGGCTCCATCTCTGTCCCTCTGCCTCTCCCATTCCTGCTGCTTCTCCCTGTGCTTTGGTCCCCAGCCCTGTGCCCCGGCTCCTCCAGCCGTGAGGACACAGCTGTCCGAACTTGGGCTCCATCCCAGCAGCAGCTTGTGACCCCACCCCTGGGGGATGGGCAGGCTGTTTTCTACCTGAAGAAGTGGAGCAAGGTGCTGGCCCTGCAGGCAACGGCAACACTTCAGGAGGGTCAGAGCTGTGTCCCTGAGCTGTGCAGAGCAGGGAGGGAGGCGGCCAGTCCCCAGGGGACCCAGAGGTGTCCGTAGGGTTCCTTCCCCAGCCCATGTCTCTCCTGGGAATGGGGTCCAGGCTTAAAAGAGTTTTCTCATCCATCTGTCTAGGGGGCTGTGTCTGTGGTCAGGTCATAGGACAAGTTTGAATAGACCGGCTCCTCCCTCTGCTCCTCAGGGACGCTCCGAGGCTCCTTCAGCCAGAGGACAACACCGACCAAGACCAGTAAGATGGGCACCTTCACGAACACCAGGAGCATGTAGTGGTGCCTACTGTTGAGCCTGCAGAGGGGACAGAGCAGTCAGGGCCCTAGGCCCCCTCTAGGCCTTGTCACTCCCAGTGCCCTGACACTGGAGCATGAGCCAGCCCAGCCAAGCCTGTGACCCCACCCTGAAGCTCCCCCTTCTCCCCCTGCCACCCGCCTCCTCAAGGGCTCGACCCTGACGGCTCCTCAGAGGTCACCTCAGCTCCTTGGTTTTGCTTAGGACGGGACCCAGCTTCCCTCCTGGGCCCCCTGGGCCCGACGGGCACCACAACCCAGAAGCACAGCTGCTGTCACCCAGAACAGGCTGCTGGCCTGTGTCCTCACTGCTCTGCTAAGTCACTCTCCTGCTCTGTGGCACCTGACGCCTAGCGTTGTGGAGATTTGTGTCTTATCTCCCCTTGGCACCCACCAGGCCACTGAGCAGGGGATAAGGCTACAGAGGAGCGTTTGGCGTTCCACGAGTGGTCGACTGGTGAGGGCGGGGTGGGGCTCTAGGCCTTGACACTGCCTGTGACAGGTGACCACGAAGGGTCCCCAGGCTCAGCTGCCCCATGGGAGAGGCCCCAGGTAAGGACAGGAGAAAGGACCGGAGCAACTCACCAGATGTGGGAGCCAAAGAACACCTGTTCATGGTTGTTGGCAGCTGACATGGATAGCATGTTCCCTGGGGGACAGAGGCACAGGCAAAGTCGGCCACAGGTTATTGGCACAGACCAGGGGCTGGTGCGTGCCACACCACTGCCCCTGCCCTGCCAGACCTCACCCACCATGAGATGCCCCCGCCCTTTGCCCTGGATTTGGAAGTTTGGTTCCTTTGGAGATGTCCTTTGGGCTTCTCCCCTTTCTATCGGGTCATCCGAATCTCAAACACAATTATTGTCCCCATCATTTTCAGGTGTGGCAAGAATGAACCTTAAACGGGAGTAGGCACTTGAGTTAATCCTGAGGAAAGAGGTTAGTCTTTTCATAACATCTCCACTTCCTCCTCTGAGTGGGACTGTTGGAAACCCCTGGTCTTTTGTTCAGGTAGGGCTCAGGGACAGACACTTCTGGCAAGGGGGCCTCTCGTTATTGGGGTGGTGAGAGGGGAGCCCCCAAAGGCTGGTGAATGCCAGCGCACACTCTGGTTCAGTAGTGCACAGCGACCCCAAGGAAGGAGACATCATTAGGGGCAACTGTGAGGCAGTTTATGGCGAGCTTGGTCACAGGCTCCTGAGACCAGCCCGGCACCAAGTGTCCGTGGCGCCCCTTGTATCTGAGTCCTCGGTCTGGGCCTCTACTCTGCCAGGTCCCACCTCTGGTCATGCTGGGAGCTCCAGGCTGAGCTCCAGGTGATTGTGGTCACCACAACTCCTCTAGAGGCCACCATTCGCTTTATGGGCTAGGACCTCCCAGCTCCTGCCCCAAGACCTCTATTCACCTTTCTCCCTAAAGATCTGCATGGGGCACAGTTTCAGCCTGTCTGGGTCCCTGCCCACCTGTTTTCATCAATCCCTCTTGTGTCCCCTCCCCACAGATCTTAGCTTCCCCTACTGGGTGGCCCTCTCTGAACTCCACTCCACCCTCGGCAGCCCATGTCTCTCTGGGGCTGCAACCCTAACAGCAGCACACAGGCTGCTCTGCCTTAGTTTCTCTCCCTTGCCTGCCCCGCCCCCTACATCTGCCTGCTTGTCTCTCCTGCTCTCTCTCTCACTGGTTCTCAGGAATTCAGCCACTCCCCTCCTGGCCCAGGAAGCAGGATGACAGGGCCCTCCCTCTTCTAGTCCTGAGCAGGAGGGCCACAGCGGGGAGATGAGGAAGTCCTTACTGGGGACAACCATCACCCGAATGGATGTTCCAAGGTCAGTTCCAGTCTTCTTAATTCCACACCAGTAGGTGCCATTGTCATCTTGCCTGAGGCCCTGCATGGTCACCGTGATCGAGTGGTTTTCCCAGTTGTCCCTGATAGATATCCTATGTTTCTTCACTTCTTTCTGTGATCCTGTGGTCTCAATGAGGACCTGGCAAGAAAGCCAGCGTGCTCCTCGACACCAGTACTTCCTGTGGGTCTTCCATCCTGGCCCATAGCCACACTGCATGGTCAGCGAGCCCTGCTCCCAGCCTCTCACAGACTCTGGGCATTGGATGGAAAAACAACCTGGAAAACAGAATGCCAAGATACAGACCCTGACCCACTGAGCCAGGCCTGGCCTGGGACAGCCCTGGGCTCCGGTGGCTCCAGTCCAATATCCACTGGGCCAGAGTCCCCGGCCACTTTGCGCCTCCCATAGTGGCTGATTGCAGGCAGTTAGCGTGATGTCACCGGACACAGAGTTGTCCTGTGACCCAGTGTGAGCAGTTCCAGCACACCCCAGGAAGGGGGATGGGAACCCAGGGCTCTCTCTCCAGCCTTCATCTTATCTCGTTCTAGTCCATCCTCACGGAATGATCCTCTGGTTCCATGGTTTCGGTCTTTGCCCTGGTGCAGGTAATTCCCAAATCTGTAATTTGTAGCCTAAATTTCCCCCTTAGCTCCAGCCTCCCATTTTCTAACACACTCTGGATCCCTCCCTCTAGGAGAGGGCCCATGTGGACAGAGGAGCAGCAGCCCGATGGAAGGGGGATAGGTTAGACCGGCGGGTACGCCGCACGGGCGTTCTGGGGTCCTGTCGGTCGGTCAACTCCAGTTAAACTGCCTGTGTTTGGGTGCACTCTCCGTCCTTGGCAATGGCCACTGGTGCCTTGGACCCATGAAAACAAATAAACTCGGAAGGAGCACAGCAGAAGCCCCTCTTGACCCACTCATAGCCCCCGAGTCTCGGGGCCAGGCTGGGGGCCGTGGAGCAGGATATCTCTGCGTAGCCCCAGGAAGGTTCTGCCTCCTCACACGTCGGCCCTTCAGCCTGAAGCTCTTTCAGTAACTTGGAGGTCTGCACATGCGGCAGGCAGAATAATCGTCCCCAAAGATGTTGACATCCTCACCTCCCAAACCTGTGGATACGTCATCTTACATGGCAAAAGAGCCTTTGCAGGTGTGATTAAATTAAGCAACATCATCCTGGATTATCCAGGCGGGTCCAGTGCCATCACCAGGGGCCTCATACGTCCATGTCAGAGCCAGAGAGGGCTGTGAAGATGGGGGCAGGGGTCTTGAACCAAGGACGTGGGCAGCCTCTAGAGGCTGGGAAAGGCAAGGAAACATTTCTTTAGAGCCTCTAGAAGGAACGGAACCTGCCTACACCTTGATTTGAGCTACTCGGGCCGTGTTGGACTTCCGAACTTCAGAATCATAAGATAATAAATGTATAACAAAGAGTAATGAAGTATTCCATCAGCAGACTGACTTCATGCTCTTGAACCCACAACCGCACCAACCCACCTCCCTAGAGAACCTGGCGTCTTCTGTGAGCCCGCCCCTCCTTCTCCCCCCACGACTGACTGGTGTAGTCAAATCTACCCCAAAAGTGCTGCTCAGAATGACCTCCTTCTTTCCTTCTCTGCTGTCACAGTCAACAAGGACAGCATGGCAGAGCAGAAAGAGAGGGACGTTTGGACACAGAGAGACACGTCTACCACGAACGAGCTGGGAAACCCTGGATGAGTCTTGCTTGGTTAGATGTGCAATGGCCATGCTGCTTTCCACCTTGCAAGTGTGTCGAACCCCAGACGCCCGGGGGTTGCTCCATCAGCGATAGGCTGTCCACAGGCCAGGCGCTCATCTGGTGCGTGGACCACGGTCATGGCACCTGGAGAGGTTCTCTCCCTCCCGCGGCTGCCTCCTCCAATCTCCCCCGTGTAGGGCTGCTGGAGCAATGTCCTGAAATTGTCCCTACCTAGCCCTCATCCGCAATTGCCGTAAGCACTTCAAAATCTTTCAGGAACCCGCCTAAGGGTCCACCAGTAGACAAATCGGTAAAAAACGGTATGCTACCTATATACGGTGGCATGTGCCTCAGCCATAAAAAGGAACGACATCTCGCCATTTGCGACAACAGGGCTGGACCTGGAGGGCGATAACTCACCGAGTGAGGTAAGTCAGACAGAGACAGATGCTGTATGACTTCACTTCTGTGTGGAACCCGAACAACAAAGCAAACAAGACAGAAACAGGCTCGGGGCAGAGTGAACAAACAGGTGGCTGCCAGATAAGAAGGGCGGAGGGGGAGGGGTAGAAGGGGAAGGTATTAAGAAGTGCAAATTGGCAGTTACAAAACAGTCGTGGCACTCCCAGACTACCACACAGAGAGTGTAGTCGGCAGCACCGATAACCAGGCGCGGCGGCAGGCAGGTGCTGGATTTGTGGGGTGATCACTTCCTAAGGCATGCAAACGTCTAATTGCTATGTTGTACGCCTGAACCTAATGTGATATTGTGTGTCAACTGCAAGTAAAAAATACAACTTTTTTAACAATGAAGTTTTAAAAAATAAATATATACTTCTAAATTTCTAAATCTTCCAGGGCCTCTCCTGCCGCCATGCCCCTCCCCACCGTCCCAGGACGATTTGAACTGCCTGTGTTGGGCATGCGGTTTTCTGCAGTCCGGACCCATGTTCTCTGCCCGGTGCTGCTCCCGGCCCTTCCTGCCTCCCACTCTACCCGTGACCCCCACCCACTCTCTACTTCCCCTGACTCTCAGGCGGCTGTGTCATTGCTCATGTCCTTCTTCCCCCAGAAACCTCTTCTCTGGTCCCTGCCATCTACTGTCTCCCTTGACAACCCCCACAAGGCCCAGCTGGCCCCCGTGGCCCTGTATGGCAACCCGAGTGCCACACGGGGTGTTATCATCCTTAGCAGTCTCTCTCTGTCTCCCCTGTTGGGAGGATCTGCCCCAAAGAGCACGGACCTCATATGGATTTTATTCTCTCTTCCCCCCCCCCCCCCCCCCCCCCGCCCACCCGTGTCTGGTACAGTGCCTGCAGTCCTGGTAGGTATGACTGTTCTTGGCAAGGTATTGGACATCATTGTTTGGATTCTAGGATTAGCTCTGATTTCCACGCCACTGGACAACAAGCAGAAGGAGGCTCACTGCAGTGCTAATGTAATAGCAAAGGCTGGAGACACACAAAAGCCGTGAATTGAGGATTGGCTAAATTATTTGGGTCCGTCCGTGATGAGCTTAAAAAGAAAAAGACAAATCACAGAATATAATGGGAAAGAGGTCCCAGGTAAATTATTACTAGGTCAAAAATTTGCTCCCCACATAGTGTGTATGATTCCATTTCTGTGTTGTTGTGGTTTTTTTCCATAGCCCATGAGTAGGAAAAAAAAAAATCTGAAAATATCTGTAAACTTTAAGCAATGGTTAGCTCATTTCTATTATGTTAAAATGTTTACCATAATCCTTAACAGGTACAACCACAAAGATAATTTTGAAAAATAAAAAGTACGAGTCCCTTAGGAGATAGCAACTGATGTGAATTAAAATGGGTGAGCAGGAGTCAGTAGATTGGGTCGTTTTCCTTCTTCAAAGGAAACTAGCGCAGCCGCGGTAGAGGGCAGGGGCGAATCCCACACAGCGGGAGAGAGATTGCTGCCCCCGAACAGAACGTTCATCCACCCCAGCTTTGCTAACCTCATCCGACAGTCGATCGCTCACAGCGGGATTGGGCTCAGGTTTAAAACATATGCGGGAGGTGTTTGTACGCGCAGACCACGGTGCGTGGGGCGGCTAATCAGGTCCACGCGAACCGGCAAGTTCGTTGGGAGGAAGAGAGGTGGAGACGCTGGGAGAGCAGCAGAGCTCTGGGGAACGGGGCTGACGGGTTTGAAAAGCATCAGGCTGTTTGAATTTCAGTTTTTTGTTTCCATGGAGCTGAGATGTAAACTTCCTCTTCTGTCCGATTGTTCAGGAAGAGTAGCCGCGTGGGCGAAATCCTTGTAAATAGCCTTGTCCCCAAATAGGGAAATGGCTGAGCTCTCTGCCTGCGTGACAGCAGCTGACAAATGCTCAGAAAAGGGGGCGCAGGCGTGGGGCCACGCGGGGGGCTCGGAGGAGACGCCCCGGGGCGCGGGCTGTGCAGCTGAGGTCGGAGCTCTCTTATCTGCACTTGGCCTGTGCGGTCATGCCAGCCCGAGCTCGGCAGTCATTTCTGGGGTGCAGGTCTGTGCCCCTGGAAGCTCGCCTCACTTTCCTCGCTGGGAGAAAGGCAGGCTGTCTTTCCACTTGCAAACACTCGTGAGCACCTACTCTAAGCCAGTCCCCTACCTTCCCCCCAGGGTTGTTGGGGGCTCACCTAACAACGGAGCAGAGCGGAGAGCGCCCTGCCGGAAGTTGGGTCATTCTGACTTCACCCCATCCCCTTTCTCTGCTGCATTTCACCGAGGCGACCCCGCGCTGGCTAATGGCAGTCCGCAGGTGAAAACGCGGCGGGTGGCTCTTCTTTCACCCTTGACTAGCTTCACCTCCTTTCCAAGTTAACGTGGAGTTGGAGGGTGCAAGGGGGTCCCCCTGTCTTGTCTCCATAGCAGTTTCCCCCTCCCCGAGCCACAGACCCACCACGAGAGGCTCGGCCTTCGTCTGGGGAGAAGTGTTTGCGGGGCAGTGTATGTGCGGGGAGACTGTGTGTGCGCATGCGCTGGCTGCGCAGGTGTGAGCCAGCGTCCGCGTCACCTGGCGTGCCTGAGGGTGCACGTTCCGCCCTCCGAGCACACCTCCACCGGTGCCCGCTAGCGTCCTTCCACGCATATTCTCCGTCTGTATGCCTCACCCACTGAGCTGCCAGGGGGGCCTCTTTTTAACGGCCAGTCCTGTTTCTCTTCCCTTCGTGTCCTCGGAGACTCATGCATGCCTGGCACCAGGTAGGACCCCCATGCACTTTTGCTGAGTGAATTAACAAAGCCACCTCTCATTTCCCCAGATGGGACACCTCCCCTTGTAGCTGGGACAGATACTCTCTGCCCCCTGTCCCACCCCTGTAGTTCTAAGTTCCCAAGGCCCCAGTGGCACTCACCTGGGAGGCTGAGAAGGAACAGAGCAGGGGACAGCAGCCACATGGTCCTGTTCGCAGCTCCTTGCCCCTGTGACCAATGACCAGAAAGCACCCTCAGATCCCAGCTGGACACTTGAAGTTCTGCCTGAGCCCAGGCGTGCACCTTCTGCTTGTCTAGATGACCTCTGAGTCTCTCACTCATTCACTTCCTTTTATAGAGTGTTTCCTGCTTTGAGTTGTTCAGCAAAAGGAGTGTCATTTCTTAGCATGTCTGCGTCAGAGGACCCTGGAGTCCTCACTAGGTAGGAAAGAGGAAGCAAGGGGGCTGTGCTGGGTGAGAAGGGCCAGGGGGAGAGATGTCAGCAGAAGAGTCCGGAGGGGACAGCTGGCCTATGAGGCCTTGCATTCAAGGGGACAACGGCCTGCATGCCAACTCCAGAAATGGCTCACCACTCCAATAATGGGTCTCCCTCAGCAGGAAACTGCCCCCTTGCCCTCAACTCAGGTGTCAGGTGCGCATGCTCAACATACCTGGAGGTGCATTTGTTCAGGTGTTACAGGTGTCAGCGCAGCTGTGGGATCAGCCAGACCTGGGTTCTAACCCCAGAAGCACCACCTACGAGCTATGTGACTGAGGGCAATTCACTTAAACTTTCTGGGCCTCAGTTTTTGCATCTGTAAATTGGGCCTCATAAAAGTTGTTATGATTGGAACCTGCCTCCCTATACCTGTAGGGAGAGGTAGGGCCGTATGTTAAAATTATCCCTTGAAATTCAGTGTGGCCTTAGGACACAGCACCTGGCTTTTTTTTTTTTTTCCTTCTATTATGACGTGACCTAACCCAGTGAGATTGTCCCCAGATTTAGCCCAGACCTGCAAACAGCTCTGGCACATCTGTGGCCGTGCCCTGCAGGAGGGGGCAGAAGCAGCAGCAGGGAGGGGCCTGGGGCAGGGAGGAAGGGGCCAAAGAGGCTCTTAGAGGTGCTGGTATCAGGCAGGTGTGGCTTGACCCAAACCAGTAAAGTGGCTGAGCAGCCACAACACTCCTGGTGGAAGCCACAGAGCTGCCGGCAGAAGCAGCCTAGTGCTCTGAGACCCATCCCTGGCCTTGCCCAGAAACATGTGAGCCCCCCAGCAGCCCTGTAGAGAAGGGGCATTCTGCACTAGCCGGTGGGGGTGAGGACAAAAAGTTGTCCTGAGAAAATGTGCCCTGCGGTGGGGTTGGTGCCCCAGACAGTGTCGTGCCCTGAGCCAAACTTCAGACACAGCGTGAAGAGCTGATAAAGTCAGCCCAGAGCAGGCTGCTGAGCAGAGCTGGTGAGCTGGGTTTCCTCACTAGCAACAAGACAAGTTTGATCCTTAATCTGATATAATTTACTTCGGATCCTGATTCATAACCCAGTCTTTAAGCTCTTGAGAACAGTTTGGGGAGGCAGGTGAGGGTATTTGTCCTGGGTGTCTGGAGCCAGCTATGGGGGGTGGGGCTCTCCCAGGAAGTGCTGGGGTTTCAGTGGCTCAGGACCCACTCAGAAGGGCTGGGAGAGGTCAAAGGGCTGAGTCAGGGCCCAGGGACCCAACAAAGGCGTCTGGGATGTGAGTCTCATCCGCGCTTTCTCAGACAGGATTAGGCCAGATTGTTGCTCTATTTTCAATTATCCAGGAAAGTGGAGCAAGTTCGTTTTAGTATGAAAATGGACATCCTTCATCATATTCATAGGACAAAGAGAAAAATCATGCAATCATGTAAATAGCCGCATGAAAAGTGTTATACAAGATCCATTACTTTTCATGATGAACTAAGAGGAGAAGGGGACCTGCGGGCAAACATTCTGCCAACGTTAAACTGACGGTGAATCATGAGAAACCTCCCCTTCAAAAGCAGGAGGAAGGCAAGGATGCTCCCATTTACCACTTAGACTGGATGCTCTGGTTAACCTCAGCAGCACAACCAGAAGAAGGAACAAAGGGCAGGAGCAGAGGAGAAAGGAAGATGCAAAATTTTAACTAGTTACAAATGAATCGATTGTCTGCATATCCAGCTGGAAAGATTTAGATTTTAGTAGGCTTGTTCTACATCGACAAGATTCTGTGGATAAGGTTAAAGAACTCTAATATAAGGTTAAAGTATTACAATAACTACAGTTACAATAATTTGTTAACGGATACACAGCACAAACAGATGTAAATCGTGATATAAAAGCTAGGCTTTTGTATGTGGCTGAAGTTGTTATCAACTTAAAATAGACTGTTAGATCTATGATGTGTTTTACGTAAGCCTCATAGGAGCCATAAAACAAAACCTACAGTAGATACAGACAAGCTAGAAAGGGAACCGGGACCTACTCCTGTGGAAAATCATTAATTCACACTGGGAGACAGCAAGAGAGGAGAACGAAGCCAGGGAACTACAAAACAGCTGGAAAACAACTAATAAGATGGAAAGTAAAGTTATTACCTATCAATAATTACTTTAAATTTAAATGGAATAAATAGTCCAATCAAAAGGCATTGAGGGGCTGGTTAGATTTTTTTTTAAATAATGCCAAACTATATGTTGCCTACAAGAGATTTGCTTCAGCTTTAAGGAAATATAGGCTCCAAGTGAAGAGATGGAAGCATATTCCATGCATATTAGAAACCGAGGGAGAGCAGAAGTCCTATCAGACAAAATAGGCTTTAAGAAAAACCGTCATACATCAGACCATGTGGGATGCATCCCTGGGATGCAGGGATACAACAAAAGCCCATCAGTCGATGTGATGCACCGCATCAATAGAATGACAGACAAAAACCGTGCAAACGTCCCAGTGGATGCATTGGACAAACACAGCACCCTTTCGTGAGAAAAAAGCTCTCAGCAAAGCGGATGATGCAGGAATCTACCCCCACATAATAAAGGCCACTAATAACAAGCCCTTACCTCACATTATACTCAGTGGTCAAAGGGTTACCGCTTTTCCTCCAGGATCAGGAACCCTCTCTTGTAACTTCTGTTCAACACAGGACTGGGAGTCTTTCCAGAGCAGTAGGCAGGATTTTTTTTTTTTTTTAAGGAATCTACATCAGAAAGGAAGACGTAAAGTTGTCTCTGCTTGCAGACAACATGAGCCTATATACTTAGAAAACCCTACACTCTAAGCCAAAACCCTGTTAGAACTAATGAACAAACTCAGTAAAGCTTCAAGATACAAAAATCTGTTGCATTTCTATGCACTAACAACAAACTACCTGAAAAATATATACAGCAAACGATTCAACTTACAATAGCATCAAAAACAATAACACACTTGGGAATAAATGTAACCGAGGAGGTGAAAGACCTGCACTCTGGAAGCTGCAAGATGCTGATGAAGGGAACTTAAGAAGACACAGATAAAAGGAAAGATATTTTGTGTCCATGGATCAGGAGAAGCAATACTGTTAAAACGTCCGTGCTACCGAAGCCATCTACTTATCCAGTTCAGTCCCGATCCAAACGCCAATCACGTTTTTCACAGAAATAGAAAAACAATCCTAAAATTTGCATGGAACCACAGAAGACTTCAATAGCCAGGTCAATACTGACTAGAAAGAACAAAGCTGGAGGCATCATACTTCCTGATTCCAAAGATATCACTAATATATAGTAGTCAGAAGAGTGTGATACGGCAAAAAAAATAGACACACAGACCAGGACAACGGTCGAAAGCCCACAGGTAAAGCCCTGCAGGTATAGTCAACTGGGATGATCTCTTCAAGCCATAGAGCTGGGAAAACGGATAGCCACGTGCAGAGAAATGGAATCGGACCCCTATCTTACCCCACTCACAAAAATAAATGGAAATGGATTAAAGACTTAAAAGTAAGACCTCGAACCATGAAACTCCTAGAAGAAAACACAGGGGCCTTGGCAGTGACTTCCGGGATGTGACACCGCAACCACAAGCAGTACCAGCTGAAATTAGTAAGCGGGGCTCTATCAAACTTACACCCTGGCACGCGGCGAAAGAAGCAATTAATGAAGTAAAAAGTCAACCTACAAAATGAGAGAAAATATTTGCAAATCACATATCAGATAGGAGGTTAATATCCCACATATATAAAGAACTCATATACCTCAATAACAACACCACAAAACCCCCAAACAATCCAATTTAAAAACTGGGCAGAGGAACTGGACATTTTTCCAAAGACGACATAGGGATGGCCAACAGGTGCATAAAAAGGTGCTCCGCATCACTACCCAGCAGGGAAATGCAAATCCAAACCACAGTGAGCTATCACCTCGCCCTTGTTGGAATGGCTATCACCAAGAAGGCAAGGTAGAACAGGTGTTGGCAAGAACGTGGAGCGAGGGAGCCCTTGCGCACTGTTGGCAGGGATGCCAATTGGCGCAGCCATGATGGAAAGCAAAGAGTATAGAGGTTCCACAAAAAAATTTTTTAAAAAGTGCCATATGATCCAGCCATCCCACTCCTAGGAACAGCCAAGACATGGAAACAACCTAGTTGTCCATCAACAGATGAATGGATAGAGAAGATGCAGTGCATGTACACAATGGCATGTTATGCGGCCACGAGCAAGCAGGAAACCCTGCCATCTGTAACAACGTGGATGGATCTTGAGGTCATTATGCTAAGTGGAATAAGTCAGACTGAGAAAGGAACAGAGTGCATGATGTCACTTGTATGTGGGATCTAGAAAAGACAGAACAGGGTGCAGCTGCGGCCACCGGGGACGGGGGGGTAGGAGACGTGGGGAGATACTGGTCAGAGCGTGCAAACTTGCAGTTACAAGATAAATTCTGGGGACCTAATGGGGTTGGAAATTATAGCTACTAATACTAGATATGTACTTAAAAGTTGCTAAG
Organism: Macrotus californicus; assembly: GCA_007922815.1. Lineage (NCBI taxonomy): Eukaryota > Metazoa > Chordata > Mammalia > Chiroptera > Phyllostomidae > Macrotus > Macrotus californicus. The sequence goes on from VMDR010001221.1 coordinate 110,233, forward strand.
GGCCCTGGCTGGTGTGGCTCAGTCAAGTGCGAGCCGGCCTGGGAACCAAAGGGTCGTTGGATGGATTCCCAGTCAGGACACATGTGGGCCAGGTCCCCAGTAGGGGGCACTCAAGAGGCAACCACACATTGATATTTCTCTCTCTCTCTCTCTTTCTCCCTCTTTCTCCCTCTCTTCCCCTCTCTCTAAAAATAAATAAATAAAATCTTGGGAAAAACTGTTGCTAAGTGCGTAGATCTTAAATGTCTTCACCACAAAAAAGAAATGGCAATTACGTGGCACAGGAGAGATATTAGCTAACACTACAGTGCTAATCACTTGGCACTTAAAATAAATAAGTATAGCAAACGGAAATATTGTACACTTTAAACGTACACAGTGCTATATGTCAATTATATCCAAACAAAGCTGAAAAAATAAAAAGAAAGTAACCTTGGGAACTGTTAAACATATGGTGTATACTCTGGAAATCCCTATGAATGTACAGGGTAAAACCGTGAAGGAAACAAGGAGGGGGTGAATGTGAAGTTCAGAGTCGGCTCCCCCAGTGGAGAACTTAGGGCTGCAGAACTATTGATGATGTTTATTAGTGACGCTGCAAGGGAACATGCAAGAGTTGGAGGGCACACCTGGCTTAATAAGCATGTATTATTAGGTATATGTTTGTGTGCCTGGCACATTGCAAGAAAAAACTATAATAAGTTTACAGAATATTTGGACAGAAACATGGACAGTGACACTGGATTTATTAGTCACAAGATCATTCCCATGGGGGCTGTGTCCTTGGCCAGAGCATTAATGGCAACAGGTGTTACTGGTTCTCAGAATGGGGCTGCCTGCCTCTCCCAGAGCCCCTCTGCGGCCTGTTCACCCAGAGAACAGCTCCGAGCATGCTCAGGAACAGAGGCAGCTTCAGGAAGATCAGGAGCAGGAAGTGGATGCTGCTGAGCAGGGACCTGTGGGGGACACAGTGACACCCAGTGAACCACCTCTTCAGGGGATGCCCCTGGTGACCTCCACTCCCCCCTGTCCCTCAGCCCAGGTCCTGAGGCCACAACGGTCCCTATAAAGTTTGACCACAGATGACAGGGCAGCCCCATTTGAAGGACCACTGCCTCCTGCCTCTCTGGCTAACAGTTGCCCTTGAGGATTGGGACTGTGGACACAGGGAAGTGCTGCCATTAGATCCAGGGGTTCAGGTGGGCCCTGGGCCCAGGAGAAGAGTTTGTCCTCAGCCCTCCACATGTGCAGGGCGCCCCCCTGTGGTAAGGAATGAACAACACGCATGCGGGTTGAATATCTCCTGTTCTGCAGCCTACACACCCCATAGGGTAGACACTGTTCTAGTTTCTTCATAGCAAGTAATTGGTACCTGGCCAGGGTCTCCACAATGTTAGCACTGATAGATTTAGTGCCCGCTGATGGAAGGAGGGAATGACCCCACTCTGCTCTGCTCCCCCCTCCCTCAGAGGCCCACCTTCTTCAACAGGACAACTCTGTGAGCTGGCTTGGGGAGGCCACCAGCCCCAGGGCTCCCACTCCCTGCCCTGGCCTGGGCCAGGGTCCCAGAGGCTCCTCTGCAGGGCCTTGCTCTTGTTCCCCCCTCTGCCCGGAGCCCTGCTTCTGCAGACACCTGAGTGCCCGGCCCCCCCCAAACCCTGCAGGCGTCTGTCAGAGTGTCTCTAAACAGCGAGGCCTCCCTGTAGTGAATAGCGGCCTCAGCCCTTCCCAGCACCATCGTTCCGCCAAGCCCTCACTGTGACCAGGCATACTGACGTAGCAACGTGGGTGTGGGTTTGTTCCTTGTTGATTCCACCCCTTAGAACACAACACCTGCCGGAGAACCACGTTGTCTGGGCGGCTCACGTGCGCCCCAAAGTGGAGAGGAGGGCCCGGCACACAGCAGGAGCCTCATCATCAGATGTGAGGTCGATGAATAAAAGAGGGGCCAGGAAAGGAAATAAAGTCGCCCTCTCCAACCTCCCTCCTGTCCCCATCTAGAGGAGAACCCACCAGGTGTCAAAATCCCGGAAGGCAGGCCACTTACCGGGGGTGCTGGTGGAGATCAGGGGTCTCCGGCCTCGTTGCACTGAGTAAGGTGGTCGCTGGCAGGGAGGAGGGCGGGCCCAGGGTGCTGATGAAGATCTTCTGGGTAAGCGTGGGGGCTAAGGGAGAAGCACATGTCAGGCCCTGTGTTGTCCCCACCCCCCCAGGCCTCCCACTCTTTCAGCTGTGTGGCTCTGACTCAACCAGTCAAGGCCACTCAGGCCATCTGGACAGATGTGCTGTGTCCACCACCCCCTTGTGGCCACAACCAGGCCAGACCTGCCCCTGGCCTCCTCCAGGGCCCTCTTGAGGGACCCTGTGGCCTGGTGGCACATTCAGAAGCAGAGTCGCCCTGCTCAACAGAGGATGTGAGCATCTGTCACACCCCAGCCACTCCTGGCTCCTCCTCGTCCACCCTGCAGGGGATGGGCTGGCATTTACTCGGTAGCGACTGACCAGACAATGGGTGGTCGGGGCCCGCAGGCCGGGCCGATGGCTTGATGAGACTCACAGGCAACAGGGATGTGCAGCAGGGTCACAATTCCTTAGGACAGGCTATGGTCTGAATGTTGTGTGCCCCAGATTCTTTTGTTGGGAACCCGGTGCCCAGTGGGACGGGATTAAGAGGTCACTGGGAGGTGACCAGGTCATGAGGGTGGAGCCCCCATCAACGGAATTAGTACCCTGATAAGGGAGGGCCCTCTATGTGCGGGTACCACAAGTCTGCAGCCTGGAGAAGGGCCCTCACCCACGGGCTGGCCTCCTGAGCCCATGCTTCCCGCCGCAGGATCGGTGAGCAGCACATTTCTGTGGTCGGTAAGCTACCAGTCCATGGTGTTTTGTTGTAGCAGTGTGCCAAGAATGTCCACTCAGTCTCCCACACTGTCAGCCAGGCTTACGGCCCCCACAGGCCACCACAGGGCCATCCTCTCTGGAAGAGGACACAAGCAGAAAGATGTAGAGAGACACTGAAAGTAGGCCCCATAGAACGTGGCCTGTCCCGGAGGCCACTGGACAAACTCCTTCCCCTGACACACCCAGAGGTCTCAGTGGGATCTCGGTTCCTGTCTCTTAAATAGGAACACACGAGGGGCACTGAGAAAGCCTCCAGGGTGAGAACAAGAAAGTAGGAACCACAAGAAGGAAGTGAGAGGAGCGGGGGACCATGGAAAAAGAACACAAGGGAAAATCTATGAGCCAGGACAGGTGGTCTCAACTCGGAAACAGGAGCAGCGATCTGGTAAAGAAGAGTTATGGGGAGAATGTGGGAGCAAGGTCAGGGCCGTAACATGCGAAAGCCCCCTCTACCCTCTTTCTTCTCTTTTGTCTAAGGGAGAAATTGTCAGGGGTGCCTCTGGGCTCCCTCCGGGGGACACAAGGTCTCAGAGAAAGAGGGGGAGAGGCAGGGTCAGCCTGAAGGGGCAGGGTGGTCCCCAAAACACCCTGGGGGCTTCTCCTGGGCCCCTCTCATGCCCGCTGCAAATGTCCAGGGGCACGGCTATGAGCCTGGTGCCCAGGAGCCACCCACGGTGACATCCACTCACGGACCAGGTCCAGAACAGCCTGTGGTGGGAGGAGAGCATGTCCCAGCCACGCCGTTCCCATAGGGATGACTGAGAGAAGGGCAGGGAGAGACATAGGGTCCCCTTCAGAGTGGACACAGCTCTTGTGAGGACCGGAGGGCAGCAGGTCCCCAGAGTCTGACTGTTCTCACCCGGCCCCACCCAGGAGAAACCCAGGCCGTAGTCTGTGTCGGGGTGGTGCTCAGCAGGTTCTGGAACAGCCAGAGGTGCGTGCACGTATGTGTGCATGTGCGTGCAGGCACACAGCACACACACACCGTGTCCCAATCACCGCCCCTCCCCCCCGCCAGCTCACCCAGCTCTTCAGTTCCACGACTGTCCTGACCGACAGGGTGACCAGGTACAGATCAGGCAGCCTGGTGCTGGGACAAGGGGAGGGTGCGTGTGGCTCACCTGGGGACACAGTCACCAAGACCTGGAACATGGGGTCTATGGGGTCTGTAAGAAGTTGGTGCCATGGTACATCGATCCCACACCAGTATGTGCCTTCATCACCCTCTGTGAGGTTCTCCAGGGTCACGGTGAAGGTGAGGTTTGCTGGATGGTCCCTGATGGACACGCGGCCGATCCTCTCTTCTCTCTCTGACCCCGTGGTCTGCACGACCCTGTCCTTCCTCAGCAGCGAACATAGGCTTCCACACCAGTATTTCTTATTTCCTCTGAACTCCTCCTCATACCGACACTGCACGCTCAGGGATCCCCCCACAATGCCTGTCACATGGCGGGGGCCACTCAGGGACAAACAGCCTGGAAGACACAGCCCTGTCCCCACCAGATGGGCCTGAGTCAGGGCGCCCTGGGGTGCAGGTCCCTCAAGGTCCCTCAGGGCTGCAGTCCATGACAGGAGACAGGCCGTTCCCCACAACAGGCAAGGGGTAAGGGGAAAGTAGCTCTCTCCTCCCAGAGGGGACCAAGGAAGAGGATGTCCTCAGAGACAAGGGCCATGATGGGAAGAAACTGAGTGTGTGCACGTGCATGTGTGTGCACAGGTGTGTGTGAGTATGTGGGTGATGCACCAAGGCCACACCCCTAATTATGAGAGTTAAGGTGACAATCACAGGCCCTCTCACCAATGCTACTCTGTCCAGCGCAGTGGACAAGACTTGCCTGCTTTACACACCAAACCCTTGGGTTGCTGCTGAGACAGGTGCTGGCCGCTCCTGGAAGGTCCGCAGCCTCCCTTTCCTCCGTCCTTCCTGTTGGGCTGCTCCCTGCCCACCACCACTGGGTCCTTCCTCCTTCCCACTCAGGGCTGAGCCCCCCTCCCAGGCCCAGCCCCACTCACCTAGGGCCTGGAGGAGGAACAGAGCAGGCGGCAGCCATGCAGCCCAGACCCTTGGGGTCATTTATCCAGCGCAGACACAACCTGCGGCCGCACCAGGCCCTCCGTGTGGACAAGGCCCAGGCTCCCACAGAGGGCTCGATTTTCCTGTGGCCGCTTCTGCTTTTCTGGGCCTCTCTGCTTCCTTGTCCAGCCCAGGTCAAATCCGATGCTGGAGCTGGTCAGGGGGCAGGAAGTGTAGGGCTAGAAGCTGCACAGGTCCACGGGGCCCTCGGCTTCCCTCAACCCCGATGACAGACCAGGGCCTGTGTCCCACAGGGAGTTGCAGCCCCTCCTCAGAGCACACAGCTGCTCCTCCATCAGCCACACATGGCTCCACACAGCAGAGTCAGGCTGGGATATTTCCTCCTTGACCAGGTGTCCCCACCCTCTGTGATACGTCACTTCCTTATGGTCAGGATAGACAGTCCTACAGAGGAAGGTCAGACCTTTTCAACCCCTCTGGCCTCAGTGGTGACACAGAGATGTCATGACACCCCAACAGGTAGCCCCAGATACCCAGGAGGTCTCTGACCCCATGGGAACCCCACTCTTCTTCCCACACAGGTTGGCATGACAGCCTCAGATGCCTCCAAAGGTCCCACCTTGGTCCTGGGGTCCCATCCAAGGCTGTGTGCCCCCCCCGCCCCGCCACCCGCCCAAGTTTCTCTGTTCTGCAGACACAGATGTGGAGCAGCCAACACACGTTTACTCCCCTTCTCCTGAGAGCTGACTCCACTGTGAGACCCCAGACAGAGGCCCGGGGTGAGCACGGAGGGCTCAGAGGTGTGAGGCACTGCCTGGAACGTCAGGGGCCCTGCAAAGTGGAGGCTGAGCCTGCCACACATCCAATGGCACACAGAGGCCCGTCTGCCCAAGGCCCTGGCTGCCGGTGGCCCTTTGGGGCTCACGGGGGCCTCTCCAAGGGGCAGAGATGGGATGGCCCTTCCCAGGAGGCAGGGAGGCAGGTCTGTTCTAACGCAGACAGGCTTGTTCTCATGACATGATGGCTTTGGGACCAATTTACCATGGAAAAGGCAGGGAGGTGGGACAAGATGCAGGGCCTATTTTCACGTCTCTCCTGGGTCACACTGGTTCTCAGCCTCATGCTGCACAGTCCAGGTCTGTCCATTTCCCCCTAAAAACTCTTTCAACACTCACAGCCCCGGGGCGGCTGCCACCCGAACCCTGTAATAAGGGGCCCCTCTCTCCTCACTCCCCATCAGCCCTCACTCAAACTTTCTGAGTTTCCCTTTCCCCTCCTTTTCCTCTGACATGCAATCATCCTCTGCCCTCTGAACACTGTGGTGACATCCCTCTTATCCTAATGCCCCCAGTGCCCTTTCCCTCTCTTCCCTCCTCATCAGCAAGGGTCAGCAGAGGTCAATAGTAGTCAACATCACTCCTTGCTGCACGTCCTTCCTGTGAGACCCACTCTCCTCGCTTGGCCTCCCCGGCCTGAGCAGACCTGGCTGGGGTCTCACTCCCCTGCCCCAAAGTGGCCCCATGTTTTAGTCACAGTGTCTGTCCCTCCCCAGGCCTTGGCACCTGCTCTTCACTCTCCCTGCATCCGTTCCCAGTTCTCTCCACTTGGATGTCACCTCCTTAGAAAGGCTTCCCTGATCACCTTCCAAGGGTCACTCTGCTTGTCAGTGACCCCTGTATATTTCCTCCATAGCCCACCAAACACAGTTGCAAGTCTCCTTTGGGTGGTTCCTACCCACCCACCCCCCACTAGGATATAGCTATGTCAGAGCTGCGTTTGTCCCTGAATGAATGACCCAGTGCCCAGATTCGGTATGTGACAAATGGTTAGCTAATGAGAAATATTTGCTAAGTCTGGCTTTAGGTGAATGAGGGAGTGAATGGCAAAGGACTGAGCTGGCTGCCGAGACTGGCCGTAGGCAAGAGTGGTCTCACTGTATCAGATGACACCTACCCACGCAACACATTCCCCAAAACTTCGCAGCTGAAAACATTTTTATGTTACCCTTCCTGAGAGGCTTACCTAGGTCGTGCCAGCTCAGGACATCTCTGTCACAGAGATGCAGTCAGAATATCAGCCGGGGCTGCCCTCCCCTGGAGGCTGGACTGGGCTGGAGGACCTGTTTCCAAGACGACGCCCTCCACGGCTGTTGGCAAGAGGCCTCGGCTCCTTGTTCAGTAGAGCTGATGGGGTGCCCTGGCCAGTGTGGTTTGGTCGGTCAGAGTGTTATCCCACACACCAAAAGGTTGTGGGTTTAATTCCCAATCAGGGCACATACAGAGGTTGCAGGTTTGATCCCCAGGAGGTAACCAATCGATGCTCCTCTCTCACATCAATGTCTCTGTCTCTCTCTTTCCTAGGTGGGTGGGTGGTGGGGTCGGAATAGAGCTGACTGAGTAACTTCAAGACAAGGCAACTAATTCTCCCAGAGAGAAAGATCCAAGAGAGAGCCAGGCACAGCCTATTTTATGACCTGTCCCTGGAAGTCATATACCATTGCTTCTGCCATGTCTACGGATCCCACAGGCCCACCCTGATACTGTGCTGAAGGGACCCACCCAAGGGCACGACTCTCTGATCTGGGTGGTGGCTACACAAGAAGAGCCACTTCCTAAAATTTCGGTGTGTTGTATGTTTATGATTCGCATAACTTTGGTTGGTGTGTCAGCCGATGGTCACTGGCACCAGTTCAATGCCAGTAAGAATCCCCAATTTGGGGTGCAGTGAAGAAGGTAAGTTCACTCAGTGCAAAACAGCTCAATTGTGATACAGCGTGGCTGTAGAATGTCCATGGGGCCAGGCAGCCCTGAGGCCAGGCCCTTCTCGGGCTCAACTTCTGCTCTGCTCTGCTTCTCCACAGCCTGCTGTGCTCCATGCCACTCTGCTTTGCACTGCACTGGTCAGCGCCACTCCACCAGGGAAACCTCGTCCCCCTTCTAGCGTGGAAGGGGCAGGTGCCCTCCAGAGGCTGGCTTACACAGCTAGAAGTCCCCACTCCTGGTCCCTGATTGGTCCATCCTTGTGAAAAGGCGGGCTCTCAATCCTTGAAGTTTGATTGGCCCAAAAGGCACTGTCCTGATTAGTCAGAATAGGGCTGCTCTGATTGGTCAATCGCTGCACAGCTCTGATTAGATGGGGGAAGCCTCAATCCTACTGGTTGAAGTAGGATTCCAGGAAACCTTTATAAAGGCTGGCTCAGTTGGCAGCAGCACAGTGTAGGGGTAGGCACTTCAGTTCAGGCTCCTCCAGGAGGGACAATTTGAGAGAGGAGCCCCTGTGCAGACATGGCTTCTAGGCTCTGAGTTCTTTGTTTTCTTCATTTGAGCCCTGTTAGCCACCAGGAACCCCTCTTAGTAGGTGTCCTGTTTTTCCCCCTAGAGTTCACACAAGTTATGCTTCAATAAAAGGATTAAAAAATCCAAACATGGAACTATACCTCTCTTAACATTTATTGGTCTTTTTTCACATAGCAAAGAGTGTGTGTGTATGTATATCTCCCTTTCAACTACCTTGCCAACAGATCAGAGAGTAAACAAACTGACTAGAAGCATGGTACAAGTGATGGCATCAGGATCGAAACCCAGAATCCTCTGGCGTGACTGCCCAAGTGTCCTTCCACCACACACACACCGTGACTCTGCAGGGGAGAGAGTGGCCAATGAAACACATCTTGAGACGCAGGAAGCAGAAGAGAGGGTTTGTTAGGCAGCTGGTGCCATGGTAACCCAAACTGAGAAACTTCACAGGGAGCCAGTGCTTGCTAAGTCCTCTCCACTCACCGCTCTCTCTCCCTGCTCTCTTACTTCCTCGGTGCCCCTTCCTTTTCCCAAAACACTTTCTGAACTGAGCACCATTTCTGCCAGCCTCTGGCTGTGCCAAAAGGCTGGAAGGCCCAACAGTCGAGCGGTGCACAAGGAACAGCGAATTGGGGAAACACACTTGACTTCAGGTCTGAGTTCGTGTTGTGACAGTTAACTTGGTGTGACAGCCCCACTGGCCTTGGTGCCCAGATCAGCCATATTTGGGGGTGTCTGTGCGAGTGTGTGTATGTGGGTGACATCAGCATGTGGATCTGCGGACTCGGTAAAGTAGTCGCCCTGCCCGATCCATTAGGGCCTGAACAGAATGACGGGCAGAAGAAGGAGGAAGTCACCCCTTCCTGCCTGACCACTTCAGCTGGGACATCGGTCTTTTCCTGCCCTTGGTGCTCCTGGTTCCAGACCTTCAAACCTGGACCAGATGACACAGCCAACTTTCCTGGGTTTCCAGCTTGCAGACAGCAAATGCTGGTCCTCCTCAAACTCCATAAATCACAAGGAATTGTTTCTCTGCATATGTATATATACATATCCTATTGGCTGTATTTCTCTAGAGAACGCTAATACTCGTGTGCAATTGACCGTATGGGAATTTACATCTGCAAATCTCAAGCCTGCCCATGAGGACCTAACTCAGGAAGACCCACGTGAGGACTCAGCCTAGAAACGCCATAAACCTCACCGGCTCAAACCTCTACACCCCCGCAAACATTTCCCGGAGTTGAGAAGCACCTGTCATTCAAGGGGCTCCCACGGACTGACACAGAGCAAACCATCTAGAAGGCCACAGGCTGGGCACTGAGCAGCATGGCAGCCATCCACGGAGGGAGCTGGGTCTCTCCTTGTCAAGGGACCAGATAATTAAGCAAAGATAAAGTCAAGTGGCATTGTCCTCGGGCTGGAATCAGAAGTGTCTGCTTCATTCCCCTCCAGCTTGCAGGGTCTCTCCGAGGTCCAGAGAGGCCTGGGCCACTTTTGTTTGTTTATTTGTTCGTTTAATTATTTTATAAATGAGATAGGAAAACACGTTTTATTTACTTTCGACAGCGACTTATTTATTAATTATGTATAATGTATTTTTTCTTTTTACAGTTGACACACCGCATTACATTAGTTTCACATGGACACCACGGTGACCAGACATTTAAACGCCTTGTGATAAGTCCAGCACCCACCTGACACCACACATATAGTTCACTTTTACTTTTGAAGCCCTCAACCTCTTCAAAAAAAAAGAGATGTCAAAATAGGATCACAAGAACGGTAGTATATTTTAAATGTGTAAAGTTCACAAATCAACTTTTTCGTACCCAAATGCCCATAAAGAATAATTAATCAGATTATGAAAAAAGGTGGGTATCACTTTAAAAGCGTAACTTACGTATAAGTACGTAGCACAGGTGCTTCTGTCAATGCAGCCCTGCGGGGGTGTACGTAACGCGACGGAGAGATGATGGTGAAGGCTACCTCGGAGGCCGTTCGTGGGATGCCAGGCCAGAGCCAAACCGCAGGCTGTCCCAGGACTTCACAGGTTGGACGCCCCATCCCTCCCCACTCCCTGCCCATCTGTCTTCACCCTGCACCTCTGTCTCCTTGTCTCTCATGCCCCCCGGCTGGCTTTTCGCAGGCCTTCACAGGACCATAGTCAGTCTTGCGAAGAGGGGCTCCCTTGTCCGTGGGGAGTAAGAAGCGTCTACAGCTGCCCCACACTTAGCTCTGAGCCAGCTGAACAGGCTTACCGAGGGCGTGGGGTCTCCCTCCCTCTCCCAGGGAGTAAGGAATCGAGAAGACCCATGTCAGGTGTGTCTTCGTCTTCCCTGCCTGGCTCCATTCCCTCCCCTGGGTTCAGTCTTTATGTCCTCAGTCTACTCCAGTCTGAACTGCCCACTGGGCTCCAGGCCCTGGTTGTCCGCTGAGCCCTGACCCCTGGCCCCCTGAATGTCTGAGTCCGCACCTGGTTGGTCTCAAGGGAGACAGGTGATCCCTACGCAGATAGCCCAGGCTGATGAGCGGGATGTAGCTGGGGGAGTGAAGTCAGCCTGGAGGAAAGGCCAGCAGGATTCAACGGGTCTAGTTCTAATATTCGTGGTGGCCAAGGTCAGGGTATTGGAATAATCCAGAAGGAACCCAGCAGCTGAGAAGCAATCCTGTTGGAGAATTAGATTTCTAAGTCCCTCACGATGTCCATGGTAAAGCTCTGCAAATGGGTGCTCGCGTCATCTCTTGGTAGCTATAAAAACTGCCACAAGTGTGCTCTGGTTGTTATCTTTGCTCTTTCCTACCGATGAGGCCGGGAAACAGAAATGCTTCTGTACTTGAGTGTCAGGCTATGAGTATGTCACTGACCCCTCCAGCTCCCTCCAGGCAGAGGACTAGGCCTCGGGGAAAGGCTCCAGCACCTCAGAAAAAAAGATCTCTGGTCTGGAGTGAGATAGATTTCAGCTCAGGCTTGGACTTCTTTGCAAAAATAAAAATCACAGAAAGAGAAATGAGGCAAGTCCTCTAAAGATCTATTACCCAAAGAGGGAGCCTGAGAACGCTGGATGCAGAGATTCAGGGGCAGTGGGGCCCACAGGTCGTGAGGCCCTCCAATGCCCAGCTGGCCGGGCTGACTGAAAAGCTTTGACCGCTAACGGTCCAGCGAGGACTTCTCAGGCTCTGCTTCCTGATTCTGGAGCTGGTGCAAGGCTGAACCTGCAGGGGATTTTAGGGAACCTGGGTATGGAACTTGTCCCCTTTGGCCCAACTCTCCATGGTCAGCATCTGGGCCAGAGCTCCCTCACCAGCAAGCCTTCTGACGGACGTGTGGCTTGGGCACAGGAGGAGGGTCCCAACCAGGGAAACTGCATCTGTACCCAGGCTTCCGTCTCTGTGGACTTTCCCTGTGGCCACGTCCCAGACCCGTGCTGGCGCAATCGGGGCTGATATTGTTAAGAGCCGCCAGAACCCTCACATCAGCCCGATACCCTACGGAGTAAAAGCTATCATGGCAGCCAAGTTCTGAAACTGTGCTCCGCCCCTCCCAGACAGTGAGTTACAAGCAATGACAGACTCTGAGTGCGGTGGCAGAGACCAGTGTCCCCTCCAAGGTCTCGGGAGGCAGGCGTGGTGAGCGCCCTCCCCTCCCCAATTAGTGTCTATTAATTATTACTACATGCTACTACAAATTATTACTCTACTAGTAATCTCCATGAATCCTGTGAGTTTTTTAAGTTTATACATTATGATGCTTTAACATCTTGGGGCTTTGTGGGCCCAGGGAGGGACTGCCCCTCCCGGGTTAGCTAATTTCTCAAGGTGGTAAGAATTGCCTGCAAGCCTGCCTTATGCAAACTAACAGTCCCAAATCTTGCCTCCACTGATCTACATTTATCAGGCTCCTGGGTCTGGGACAGTATGACCCAGCACTAAGTCACCCCAAGGCCCGTATCTAAGAATGAGGGACCATTCCCACCACCCAGGGCCTGCTAGAATTATTCACTCTTCAGGCCTAAACCTGCTTGGTTTATTTACCTTGCTTCACCCCTTCCTTCCCACAAAACCACAGGAAAGTCCCCCTCCCTCAGTTCCTCTCTCTCCTTCTGCCTCCTGCCCAGCCCTGGGTCTGCCAGGGCTTCCTTGCGTGGCCTGTGCGGTGAGATTGATGAGTATGGACTTCTTTCATGACAGTAATTTCCACATTTGCATCTCTTACCGTACCCTTTGAAAACAAATTCTGGGTACGTTTTCAAATACCTACTTAATTCACTCATTTGATTCTTGACAAACTCAGATGAGTCTGGCCACGTAACAGTGGACCACCTTGAAGTTGACCAATTGATAGTCCAATCACAATTGCTTCTATTTTTTTTCCCTTTAAGATTTTATTTATTTATTTTTAGAGAAGGGGAAGGGAGGGAGGAAGAGGGGGAATGAAACATCAATATGTGGTTGTCTCCCGCACACCCCTTACTGGGGACCTGGCCCGCAACCCAGGCACGGGCCCTGACTGGGAATCGAACTGGCGATGCTTTGGTCCTCAGGCCCGCGCTCAGTCCACTGAGCCACACCAGCCAGGGCACAGTTGCTTTTCTTGATGTACTGTCTTTATGAGAACAGCCTCTGGTGCTCAGTGCGCCACTATCAGCGCAGCAGATGCATTCCATTTAGTCCCTGTGAAGAAGGGCAGTCAGAAGCAGTTCCCGTTTACTTGGGAAGAGAACAGTTCACATTGATCGCCGTCCCAGGACTATGGCGATTCTTCCATTCTGTCACAACGCAGCAGGGAGGTGACTTTGACTAGACAGTCCAGAGAATATCACTCGGGTTTACTAGTTGGGAAAGTAGGGAGAAGCAAGTACCCCAGACACTCTGATAAGACACATCTGCCCCAGAAGTAAACAGAAACCCTACAGTTTCAGGGGTCTGTCTTAGACTGCATCTTTAGGAGGCCACAGTCTGGAATGAGTTCTTTTGTCTTGTGTCTCAAACCTCTAGGGAAAAGCGCACTGTTTGTGTACATTATACACATACTTTTGCATAGGGGACATATTTCATTTAAAAAAAAAATTTTTAAGGTTTGTTTTTAAAGTCTCTGGCCATTAGTTGAAAAGGGATGTAAGGTTCAGGGTCAGAGGTTCCTTCTTCTCTGGTGTGGGTGGCTGTGTCTCTGGACGGGACATCGCTGGGCAAGGACGGCTGTAGGTCATCTTAGTCAGACCACATTTGCCCACAAATGGCCCGCGGAGGCCTGTTCACCCAGAGGATGGCACTGAGCATGCTCAGAAACAGGGGGACCTTCAGGAATATGAGGAGCAGGAAGTGGACACTGTTGAGCAGGGACCTGTGAAGGGAACACAGTGACTGGCAGTGAGTTTCCTCCTCAACCCAAGGCCCAGGCTCCGCCTCTCCCCACCTTCCTTTGAGTTCAGGTCGCAGGGCCTCAAAGCTCAATATGAGCATTGAGCCTGGTGGGCAGCAGAGCCAGACAGCCCCAGGCTGAGGACCATGGACTCCTGTCCTCCATTTAGGTCAGGAATGGACTTTGAGTCCCAGGACCCTGTAGATGCATGAGAACAGCGGGGTGAGAAATGGAGGGGAAGACAGGTGCAGGGCTCCAGGCAGGCCCTGGCTCCCACAATGAACGTTCTGAACCCGCATACTGACCCCTCAGCCACCAATACACACAGGAACTCAGCTCTTGCTGTGACCAATTTTAAGGATGAATGTCCCCTTATAAAAGCCTTGGCTCATCCTGAAATATAACCATGGGAGTAGATGTTCTGCTTAAAGCATCCAACAGCCTCTACCCCAAGGAGCGACCGCCCCAGGCTCAGCTCTTGGCCATGCCCTCACCCCTCACCCCTCGGCCCCAGCACGCTGCCCCATCCCGGCTCCTCATGAATGCAGCATGCCCTGTGGGTGTCCTGCCCTGTATCCTCTTTGACCACTTGAGCCTCTGGTGACTGTGGACAGCCTTGGACCTGCCGATGGTTTCTCACCTCAAGCCCCTGCCCCTCTGCCTGAGGGTTCTCTCTAGCAGTAGGGGTACGCAGGCTTGCTGAGCAGAGCAGGCCAGAAGTGCTACAGAATTCAGGCCCAGGAGTGACCCTCTGCCTGGAATATCCCTCTTCCACATTCTTGCTTGGTCAGCTCTCCTACTTCCTTCAAGTCTCTGCTCAAATGTCACTATTTGAGAGGCCTTTGCTCATCACTTTGAATAAAAATAGGGAAGCAGCCACCTTCCCCACCCCCATGAGGACAGATGTGAGGACAGATGCGTGCAGATCACCACCCCGGCTTCCTCACTGCTCGGTGGGGCCATGCTGAGCGGTGCCTGATAACCTCTCTGAGGGTACCCAGGGGGTGGTGCGCTGGGGTTGAGCCCCATCACTGCAGGGGTAACTTGTTCATTAAGCTCCCCGCTCCCTCACTAGACTTCCTGGGATCACCCCTCTGTAAACTAAGCACACCTCCGTTCTCATCCCAGGATCTGATTTTGAGGAAACCCAGCCACGACAGCTCTTTGGTGCACATTTCCACTGAGCGCCTCAGTAGCCTTCTCTGTGCCCCCCAGCAAACCCACACACCCCGTCACCCTGTCCCTGAATGCCCACCTGTTGATTTTCCTCCACAGCAATTATCATGAACTGACATTTCCTCTGTCTACCTATCACCTTTATTATCTCTCTCTATCTATCTATCTATCTATCTATCTATCATATTTATTGTCTATCATCTGTTTATCCATATGTCCTATCACATCTCTCTCTATCATCTATGTCTGTATGTGTGTATCTATCCATTTGGTCATTGTCTGAATTTGAAAGAAACTCCCTGGAGAGCACAACCTGCCTGTTGGGTCACTCTCATAACCCTAGCGTTTGCACCAGTTTCTGGCACAGAAGATGTAAATCCAGCAATCGCTGAGTGAGTGAACCACTGAGGAAGCCAGTGTGTAGGAAGCCCTGCCCTGGGGGAGGAGCCATGCAGAGGGTAGAAGACACTGGGCCACATGCACCTTACCCTGGGTCTTGGCTGGGAGGTCCAGGTGTCCTTGAAGAGATCTCGTTGCTGGAGGCTGTGGTAGAGGGCAAGAGTAAGGAACAGGGCCCAGTGCCCTGCCTGTGACTCTCCCCACCTAGGTATCTGTCACCTGCATGGTCCTGACTTCATAAAGCAGAGAGAACTCAGGGCAAGGGCTGAACAGATGCCCTGAGACCATCCTGTGGCCACAGTCAGACCCAGGCATGGCCAGAGTGGAGGAGTATCCCCATCCAACCCAATGCCAGTATGCTCTGCAGCCAAGTGGACATTTTATCAACTAGGACAGGAGATATGTCACCTTCTGCCTTTGAGCATTAGCTGTTCCTCATCTCACTGAAAGCAGGAGTGCTTGAAGGTCAGATCAAGAGTTAGACCTCAGGTCCACCCCCAGCCGCGCATCCACATATCACTCCCCACTCCCACCCCCTGGCAGAAGGTTATACAGTCAATTTAGGGAAGTTGGAAAGCAGGGGCTCCTCACACAGCTGATGGCTGGAAACGGCTACCGGCCCCAAAGAGGTAGAATCTGCACTCTGGAACTTGGGACCCCCAGCCCCCTCAGTCCACCCAGGTCCTCAGACATTGGCAGCCTCACCTGTGCTTCCCCAGGCAGGAGCCTGGGGCACCTTGCCTGTATCGATGGCCAACTCGGAGCAAGAATCTCCAGGCTCAGACACTGAGGGACTCCAATGAAAAGAGGTGAAACTCTGCGCAGTCATGTAAAGGGGGGTGTCGCCTGCTGGCCCCCAAGCCCCTCTCTCCCCACTGAGTTCACAACCAGTCTCTTGGGGCTGCGCTCTTGAGAGCACATGGACACAACCTTGCGAGGACAGCCTCCAACATGGGAGGGAGAGACCAACACAAAGAGAAAAAATCTCAGAGGAAGCTGGAGGCAATGCCGGCAGCAGAAGAGAAAACAAAGCACCTTTAGACTGATAGAGGAAGACACAGCTCTCGAGAAAGAAGAACAAGCTTGAAGGAAAGAAGGAGGAAGGGAAGGAGGAAGAGAGAAAGGACTTATTAAAAGATCAAGAAACAATTTGAACAAAAAAAAGATGCTGGTGTGCCGCATCTCTCTCCTGCCTTCTCAGGCCTTGGATTTGCCGGGCTCTCTCCTGCCTGGTCAGAGGTGTCAGAGGGAGAAGGAGCAGAAGCGGAAGGTGGGGTGGTCCTGGAGACTCAGAGATGATATAAGACAGACAGAGGCCAGACGGAGGGTAGGAGGCTCCCTCTTGGGACTTCCCCCTGTCCACAGACAAACCTCATTGCCCCAGAGCCCTGTGGCCAGGTCCTCCAGAAATGGGTTTTCCCCTGGGGCCAGCACAGGATCAGAGGCTGAGGAAAGGCCCAAAGGGTGGGTGCTAAGAGACCAGAGGAGGGTCAGGGGCTGCTCTCAGATTTCCAGGGCAGGGGTCGCTGGTCAGAGGGACGAGGCTGGCAGTCTGGACCATCTCTGGCCCTGACCACCTCAGGGCTCCTGACCCCAGGTGAGGCCCTGGGTGGGCCAAGGGTTGTTGAGAGGTCTCAATTCCGAGAGCTCAAGCCAAGGGAGAGTGAGAAGGGGACCCTTTTGGAGTAGACGCCCCCCACCACCACCTCCATACACACACATACCCCCAGCCCTGCCTGGACAGGAAGGGAGCATGAGGCCCTCGGTCCCGATGGATCTGATGACGCAGGGCCCTCCCACCTACGCCTTGAGGCCCACTACACACATGGTCGGGAGCTGGGGCAGTGACAGGAAACTCGGATGTCACACACTCACACTTTCACACACTCACACACATCTCCCACATACTTTCATCCACACAACACACTTGGTCCTGAATCTCTGAAGCACAAACCCCAGGCCCGAGTCCTCTCTCCTGGGTTTAAATTTCCTGGGATGCTCTGCACAGATTAGCTTAGATTCCTTCCTCGCTGGTACCAGAAGGAAGGAGGGTCTTACCTGGGAAAACGAACACTTGAACCTGGAAGAGGGGATCAGGCAAGTAGCCGGGAAGCCCATCTTCCACCAGGATCGTGGAAATCCCACACCTGTATTTTCCTGCATCATCCGCAGTAAGGTTCTCCAAGGTCACTGTGAAGGTGAGGTTTCCGGGATGGTCCATGATGGACACTCGGCCGCTCCTCACCTCTCCCCCAGAGGCGCTGGTCTCCACAGTCTCAGAGAAAAATGGCAAGCATGGCTGTCTGCACCAGTATTTGGCAAATCTCTTATATTCCTCCTGGTATTGACACGACAGGCTCAAGGATCCACCCACGGTGCCCGACACAGTGCTGGGGCCGCGCAGAGACAAAGAGCCTGGAAGACACGATTAGTCTTGTCTTCATCCTAAAGAGCCTGGGCCGGAGGGGCCTTTGGTGTCAGGTCGTCTGGAAGTCATGCTGAGGCTGGAGGAAGGAGGGGTCAGGAAGCAGCAGGTGAGGGTGGTTCGCAGACCCAAGGAGGAGATTCTGAGGAGACACCTGTTGCGGGAATCTGAGCCTCGGGAGGCCATGCCCAGCCTCTGCGTGCTCAGCCAACTCACAATGTGAGGAGGAGAGAAAGATTGGTGGCCCCAGACAGGTTCTGGGTCCCCAGAAGTGTCCGTCCTAAGAAAAGACTCCTGTCTCCATTCATTACTAAGAATTGAATGAAGCCACAAAATGTAATCTGAATAAAGGGATGGGTGGAGGGATGGGTGGATGGATGGATGGACAGATGGACTAGAAAACAGAAAATAAGAATGGGGATGAAGGAAAATTAGATAAACCCAGTGTTGAGAACTAAGAGGAAGCCTTCAGCTGCTGGCTATGTCCCTGTCCCCAGTGCTCACCTGTGGACCCAAAGTTTATCATCCCTGCTCACATAGGTAGGACCTCCTGCCCACAGGTCTGGGTCACACAGGAGATGAGAGTTGGCCAGGGTATAAAGCGGCCATTTGAGAAGGGGCTCTTCTCAGCCATGCTTCGAGGACATTCACACTTCGGTTTCCCTCCCAGAACAGAATACCGCAGCAACCCTTGCCACCACTTAAGATCTTTAGGGACTCCTAGCTCCTCATGGACGGCCCCCAGCAGTCCCTGCCGTCCCCTGCTCCTCGGCAGCCCCCGCCAGCCTTGCCACGCCCTGGATCTCGTCTTCAGGTCCTTCGCCACCTCTGCGACTTTGACATTGCCTTTTCTTCTCCTGTCTCTCTGGAGGCTCCAGTTCCGAATGACCAGGACCCAGTCCCCTAAAACCTCCCCCCGCCCCTGCCTCGGAGTCACCCTTACTCCAAGGAACACGTGCTGGCTGCCCTGCTCTGGACAGGAAGGGGCTCAATCCACAGCAAAGGCTATTGGGAGCAGCTCTGGCAGAAGTCCCGTTTCCGAAGAAGAGTTGTGCAAGTCATCTATCCATCCATCACCTGTCTGTCTGTCCGTCTGTTCATCTGTCTACATGGCCATCCACCTCTTCCTTTCTTCCTTTCCCTTTCCCTCCCTCTACCAACCCATCCACCCATCCAGGCAATATATTGTCATCCACAGATGGTCAGACTTTTGCTATATTTTACTCCAAAATGAAAAGAAAGCCCATAACTTTGGCTTCTTTGTTTTAATGATCTGGCATTTTCTCACTTCAGTTCCCAGCAAGCAAGCTCAGTTGGCCCACTGACCTGTATTCTACCTCAGAATGCTGTCCACCTTGCCCACCAATATTCCCTGAAGCGATGGTTCTTAACCAGGGGCGATCTTGTCCCCCAGGGGACATTTGGCAATGTTTGAAGACGTGTTTGTTGTCATAGTGTGTGTGGGGACGCTACTGGCATCTAGTGGGTAAAGGCCAGGGATGCTGCTAAATAAACACCCCACCGTGCACAGGACAGCCCCACAGCACAGGATAATCCCACCTCAGTGTCCACAGTGCTGAGGTTGAGGAGCCTTGCTCAAGGGGACAAAATGCCCTAACCTGAGGACCTCCAAGCACAGGCTTGCGGCTGGCAGGGGAGCCCCTCAGCTGCTTGGAGCCCTCAGTGTATTTGCTGCTGTTCTGGGCTCTGCCTCTGGCGGCGCTGTTCTCTGGGTTTCTAAAGCAATGTGGTGGCTTTCCCGGCAGGACTGGTCACTTAGTTTAATCCCCACCCTTGAAGATGGGGGTGGGGCGGCTTCCTCGGGTCTGCATGAGAAGACATTGTGAGGGACACTCTGAACCCCACCCAGAGGCTCCCTCTCCTCTGATACTCCTCCACCACTACGCCGCCACCCAGAGTAAGCTCCCTGCCCACCAGCACCTCAAAAAGAAACGTGACCTTGCCCCCCACCACCATGGTTTATGGGAGTTCTCACAGCAGGACCAGCGTCAGGTTTCCGCAGTCTCATCCCCCCTCCCCCGCCCCCGGGGCCATCTCGCAGAGCCTCAGGGGCCACCCCAGGCAGAGCCTGGGGACACGCAGACACCCATTCACAAGGCCTCAGTAGTGGTTGACATACTAGGATGAAAAAATCAGTGACCTTGGAAGTCAACATATTTCGGTTTGAATCTTGGCTGTGCCTTTCATGAGCTGATCTAGAGTAAATTGTCTGTGCCTCTCTTGGTTGGATGAGGATTATGATAGGTATTCGGTCTTCGGGGAGCCAGATGATACAGGGATTAGCCCAATAAATACTAGTTCTCTGCTCCCCTCCCCCTCCCTGGAGTGTATGGTTTTAACAACAATGGTGATAATGATCACAATGGCTGGAAGTTTACTTCAGGCTTCACATGTGCTCACGGGTGTGGAAAGCATTTTCTGTTTCAGCCTCTCCCTACCCCAATGAGGAATTAGGGTGCCCTAGGGGTTTTAGGTGCCGGCCTCATCCCTTTCTGTTTTTGGTTTTGTTTCTTCCCCTTCCCGTCACCACCCTTCTCCCACCTGGACCTGCCAGGGCAGACTTCCAAGGCCCCGCCCAGCTCCACTCACCTGGAGCACAGAGAAGCAGCAGAGCCCACGGCAGCCACATGGCCCCGGGCCTCTCCAGCTGCCGCCAGCCTGGGGCTGGGGGCTCCTCGCCCAGGGTCTGCTCACCCGGCCCCTCCTCCTCTTTTCTCTGCCCGGCTCGGCTTCCTTCTCCAACCCCTGCTCGTTTCTGTTCTCAGTGCTGGGTAGAACATGTGGGAGGCTAGGGTTTCCTATCATCATGTGGTCAGGGGAAAACGGGGCTGAAAATTTGCATTTGCAGTTTCCGCTTCTCTTTCCCAACAAGAGAGTGCCCCTCCTATTCTTAGCCACAGCTGGCTGGCCTGTCGCCCTTCTCTAAATCCCAGCAGATCCCCGACCACTCCGGGCTCATTTCTGTCTACCTTTTCCAAGCAAGCTCTGCTCTTTATGAGTAGCTAATTTCCTGTGCCCGACACGAGCAACCCCGTGCGGGACAGGCCTGACTGCGCCTTATCTGGACAAGACCAATTACTGCCGGGGCCCTGGGCAAATGAAAATGCTCTTGTTCCAGAATATTAAGAATTTGGAGTGTCACACCAAGCAGGAAGTCCTCCTAAGTGCCAGGCCCGGAGCACTGCATCATGGGGTGCACCCCCAGGAAGCCAGCATCGTCTCTGGGTGGGGCACAAAGTGAGGCTGGGTCCACCCTGGGGTGAGGGGGGCTTTGTTCTTCCGAACCCCCAGCTCTTGGTCTGCCCTCCTCAGGCCCCAGAAGCCTTGAGTGGGTTCCCGTCTTGGTCACGTGCTCCCGACCGGTCTCCAGCATCAGGAGCTTGACAAACCGCCCTCAAGCTTCACCTTTAACCTGTGCAGTTGACTAAAAAGCCAAGAGTCTCACGGGTGGAAATATTTTAGTGCATCGATAGGTGACTAGGGTGTCCCTGGCCAGAAATATAACCAATCCCATGAAGCAGCCACGGAGGATTTATAAAGGCAGACACAAATTTGAAATGCTTTATCCAAGAACTTGGATTCATTTCAGCAGAAAGCCCTGCGATTCTGGGATTCTGTTGTCAAATGGTTTCTTAGTTGGGTGTCTCAGTAAATGAACTCCTTGCTGGTTCGTTTTTTTTGCCGCGTGAGGAGGCTTCGTATTTTCTGGGGGTCTGTGTGTGTTTGTGTGTGTGAGCGCATCCACGCCTCCCCTCCCTTGGAGGAGCGGTTTCCCACACAAGGTGTTAAGCCAGGTGACATTCGGTGTCACCTGGTGGAGACACCGAGGCAGAAGGAAGTTCGCCAGAAACAGAGGGGTTTTCAGGCCAAGAAAACTTCTCTTATGCTGGACAGTTGCCCCAAATTTAAACCTGAGGGTTTCAGAACATGAAAATGTACAAAAATTCACATCCGTGGTCTGTGGTTTTCATTGCTTTTTGTGACATTTTGTCTAAAATTGTTTTTTCAACATGACCTTGAAAGAAAATTATCCCCCCCACAAAAGTGATTCGTGAGGTGCAGCTAGAAGTTTCACTTCGCCGCTTGTTAGCTGTGTGACCCTCGGTGAGCCATGTGATCGTTCTCAATTTCGGATTCAAACTCTCTCCCTCCTTCCCAGCTCACCCCGCCTGGGCGCAGTGGGCAGTAGGCCACCGTGTGTGTGTCGGTGGGTCCTCTGAAGAAAGTCTGTGCATCTGTGCGGGTGTGCGCGTGCTCTGTCCTCTCCTCAAAGAAAAACAGCACATTATGGAGGTTGCTCTGCAGCTTGCCTATCTCCACCTGGTGTGTTTTCAAAATCACTCCATATCAATGCCTGTAGATCTTTGCTTTTAATGGCTTCCTAGCATTCCATAACATCTGCATATTATGATTTGTTTAATTCTTTCCCTCTTGGTGGGCATCTAAGTTGTTTTCAGTTTTTTGCAACTACATGCAATTCTGTAAGGAAGACCTTTGCATACGTGGGCAACATACATTCATGACGATGCCTCCAGGGCAAATCCCTGTAAATCAAGTTGCAGGTCTGTGCATCGTCCGTGTTGATGGGTATCACAAAAGAGGGTACAAAGTTTTCTGCCGTCACCTACGTGTGTTCACCAATGCCGACCCCACCCACAACACTGGGTATCGTCAACTTTTTACCTGTACAAATCTGATCGTAGACTTGGCCTGCTGATTGAACGTGGCCTGCACCCCACATCGAGGGCGTTGCTGTGGGTGCGGGGGATAAGAGAGGAGAGGGGGGGAGCAATAAACTGCAAAGGAGAGCGTCCCAAGCACGTGCTGCTGTGCATGCTGGGAACAGATAGGCCGCAAACCTGCTCCAGCCTGGAGCCCCTCCCAGCCGCCTCTCCTTCTCATACGAGGCTTAGGCAAACACCAACTTTTATTCGAAAAACAAGTAGCACCTTCAATAGCTTAGGGGTTAAAAGAAAGGAAAGGCATGCAAGCAAAAAGCAAGTAAAAGCATACGTCACGAGGGGAAATGCCCAAAGAGACATGGGTGCGTGTAAATAGTTCCACGCGGTCTGAAGGAAATGATGCACAACGGGATTTGTCTGACGGATACAGGGCGTGCTGCGCAAAGCAGAGAGGTGAGGCAGGCGGGCAGGTCTCAGAAAAGAAATGAGCAGGAAAGGGACAGCACGGCTGGGAAGGAAGGACAGGGGGAATGAGCACATGACCCAACGACAAACTTGACCGCAAACACACGAATGTCACGACCTGTGGAAATGACATCCAGGGACATGCAAGTCAACACGACAGGAAAACGTTTGGAGGGGCAGACACAGGAGCGGAGACAGAGAAAGGACGTTCCACAAACGTAGCTGCCTGTCCCCTAAGACAGAGAAAATCAGCCAAAAGTGAAAATAATTAAATTTAATTAAAAATTATCCTGAAACCAAGAAATCTTTTCATCTGTGATTAAAAACCCACACGGCGGGCTGCCGGGGAGGGAGGCAGGGAAAGGTCCTAATGATCCACACCTAGAATTTTCTGAAGTTACAGAAGTTCCAAAATAAAGATAAAATCTTACAGCAGAAAAGATGTCAAACCAGAAGGCGTAAAGCTGCATGTGTGAAGGGAAGGGCTGCAGCCTCGGCTGCCGCAGCCGCCCCACGTCCCAGGAGACATGAAGGGAAATCCACATGTTCCCAGAAAAGACGGGGCGCTCTGGGAGTTTTGGACCCAGGACTGTTGTTTTTGGCAACACACACCCTTATGCACGCAAGAACATGTGATGTACGGCACCTGTGAGCCCTTGGAAAATAGAAAGACAACATCAGGTTGAAATTTTGCCAACAACGAAATAAATCAAATAATGAACAAAAGCTACAATGAACAGTGACTATATGTAAAAATAGGAAAGAGACAGAGCTACCACGGGACATATTTACAGAAGAGGCTTTCGGGACCATCGATGCGAAAGTGCGACAAAATCGGTTCTGGGAAGACGAGCACGGGCAGAGGACGCGACGCCGAAGTCCTCGTCTAGTGCGGCGCTCAGTCCACCGGTAGTTGAAACGCGCTGATGAAGAACTAGAGATGCTCCTGGGGCCACTCAAGGCCCGAGCGAAGCGCAGAGGGCGTCCCGGTGAGGGCACCTTGACATGCAGACCAGGTGTCCCTTCCCTCGCCATATCCTACTCATCGGTTCTGGCCTGGGCTCCTGCTGTCTCACTGGCCTGGTCAGCTGTCCCTTTGCTCTAGTGGCCTCTTGTTTGGGTCTTGAAGGGCCAGATGTTCAAGTTCAGGAGGGAACTGGAGAGGAATAATTCATGCATCCTTTTGTCTTTATGAAGCAGCTCCCTGGTCTTGCCTTCCCTCCTCCACAGCTTAACTGCCAGCAAAAGCTCCCAACCTGACCAGAGCGCTCCCAGTCCCGCTCTTAGAAGGGTAAGGACCTGCGTCCAGGCTCATTCCTCCCAGCCTCCCCAGGCTCACAGCTGCTACGTTCTTCCTAGCTCCGGGGTCTAACTGCCAGGTCACGCCACAGCTCCCCAAATACATGGTGTCCCTGAGGCCCCAGAACAACAGTGGCAGCCACACAAATACTCTCAAAACAAGCACATTTACATATGTCGACAAGAAGGGTTATGGAGACAAAAAGAGGACGAAGAGGATCTTGCATCGCAATTGCAAGATCACACGTGCACGTCCAGGATGAGAAGGGCGGAGGTGGCACCAGAGCGTCCTTCCTCACGAGTGGTGCAAAGCAGCAGGATGAGGGTTCCAGAGTCTTCTGCCGACTGAGCCTTCAGACCCTCACTGCTGGTGGGCACGCCATCAGTGTCTGGCTCTGGTTTTCTACTCATGGGTCAAGAATTGTGACCCCATGTGGGTGGGAGCCCTGAACCCCACATGATGCAGAAATCAGTCAATGCCAGGACAGGGGCTCCCAGGTTGGAGATCAGACCAGGTACCCAAGGCCTTGGGACCCTGGGAAAGGCCTTCCTGCTGATCTGCTTGTCTTTCCTGCTGCGTTGTGGCCTCAGGATGAAGGAAGGACCTGGGCAGTGGAGAAGAGGACACACAGCAAAGCCCAGAGGCCCAGCCTCAAGGCTGCAGGTGCCCAGGGACTTGGGTCCCGTGTCCTGAGGCAGGGCCACACTGCCTCTAGAAGCACTGGCCCTGCTGACCACAGTCACTTCATAACAAAACTTCTTTCCTTCTGTTTGAGGTTCTTTCATTCAGACAAGACATCGATGGCCATGGGGGCTACTGGTTCTCAGAATGGTGCAGCCCACCCTCCCCTGAGCCCCTCTGTGGCCTGTTCACCCAAAGCACAGCCCCAAGCATGATCAGGAACAAGGGTAGCTTCAGGAAGACCAGGAGCAGGAAGTGGACACTGCTGAGAAGGGACCTGTGGGGGACACAATGACAGAAGTGAGCTGCCTCTCAGGACCCCTCTTCCCTGCTCAACTTCTCGCAAGTTGTGGGTTCCAATAACCCATGTGAAGGCAGGGCTGGGTCCCTGGGCTGACACTGGCCTCAACCTCCCCTGACTCTCTTCCCTCATCCTTACTATTCTCACCCTTGGGTGTTCTACTGCGGGGACAGGGGGGATGACTGGGGTCCTTATAAGAAGTGGAAGACACTAGGACAGAGATTCACACAGGGGAAACCATGGGAAGACACGGGGAGAAGACGGTCGTCTACGAGCCAAGGACAGAGGCCTGAGGAGGAGCCAGCCCCACCACCCAGGGATGCCGACGTCCGGCTCCAGGCTTGTCCACAGAGAAGGTCAGCTGTTCACGCCGTCCAGCCTGGGCTGCGGTGTTATGGCGCCCGAGCTGACTGATGCGGGGAGTGTCTCTTATTCATGGCTATTCACTGAATGTTACACGATATATTCATCTAGCAATTAATTCATTAACTCTGTTTGGCACGTTAATATCTCTCCATCATAAGTGCCTGGAGGGCAAAGCCTGATTGTTTTGTTCGTCCTGTGTCCCCTTCGACGCTGATCCAAGGCCCTAACTGGTACTAACATCTGGCTCTTACTCATGAATTGTAAAAACTCCTTGTTATTGCTTATTAAACCAGGTCAAGGGAAAGAAACTCTCAAAACAGAGGTCAGATGGGAGAGGGGACAGCAGGGTCCTGGGTGGAGAGATGGGGGAGGTCCTACAGGGACTGGGTGGGAAGTCCCGGCAGCAGGAGAGCACGGTAGGTGTAGACACAGAGCCCCAAGGGCTGAGGGGGTGGGGAGGAGGGGCCTGGGCTGGGCAGGGCACTGGGAAGCAGAGCGAGGCTCAGCGTCTCCCTCTGTGAAACAGGAACATGTGTATCTGCCCTTCCTCCTCAGGAGGGGTCGCCGGTGGGTCAAAGCATGAGCAGGACAATGGACAGGAAAGCCCTGTGAGAGCTGCCAGGTGCTCTGGAGACACAGGGGGACAGTCACTGTCACTGTTGTTGCCACAGCAGTAACTGGGGAGACAGGACTTCCCAGGCCCTCCCTGTGCTCCCAGAATTTGGACCAAGAGCCATCCTTGTGGCCCCATGACCCCTGTGTCCCCACACCTGACACGCCCTCTGCCCTGACCACCTGCTCGTCCATGTCCCACACTCTCAGCTCTACAGGGACACTCCATGTCTCTGTGATGGACCCAACACAGTTCTGGTAACAGCGGACTTCACTCAGCACAGTGGGACAGATGAATGCGTGAGACCAACCCTCCCAATGTCCTGAGCTCCAGGAGGCAGGCCCGGGAGGGAGTCACCATGGACCCTGTGCCTCCCATGAGCGAGTGGGAGGGGCCCCTGCACACCTGGCTGGGACCTGGGACTACCACAAGTCCCCACATTGGGGAAGTTTGGGACAAGTGGGCCACAGGAAACAGCAGCCTCTGAGCCGACTTACCCGCCATTGGGGTGGAAGCTGGTCACAGTCGGGGAGCTTGTAGGGACTTCTGTGGTGACCGGCACTGTGAACGTGGTTGTGGTGGGGATGGTGGTCGACACTGTAGTTGTTGCTTGGCACACAGAACAGATTACATTCCACTCTGCCTGCCCCTCTCCCGCAGCCCCGCACGTGGCCTTCAACTGGGAGGCGCCGGGGCTGCCCTGGCTGAGGAGCCTGGAGCGGGGCCGTGGGAAGGGGCCTGTAGCCTAGACCGCTCATATCTCCTTGGCCTCTGGCACACTCAGGGCCTCAGAAGGTGGTGAGTCTGGACAGGGGTCCAAGAGGGACATGGAACCAACCCTGGAAGGATGAGGGGGCCCAGAACTGCCTCAGGTCAAGGGCAGCTGGAGTTCAGCTGGATGTTAAACACTTTCCGTTCATGAGAGGGTCCCTGCCAATGCCTCCCCCACCTTATTTATCCAGCAAGGACAAGAGTTGAAAGGGGGCTCCTTGGTGACTCCCACACCTGAATCTGTGACATCTAAGGTCGGGACCAGCCGTGAACAAAGTCACCATGCTCAGGCTGAGCCTTCCCTTTGGACGAGTTATCAAGATTCTACAACTGAATAGTTCCTGATGGGAAACACAGTCGGGATCCACAAGACAACGAGTGTGCCGCACTCTGCAGCTGTGACAGGCCTCCCCAGTTCCAGTGTGGTGGGGGCTCTGTTGAGTGTCTCCCTCGGCTGCCACCACAAGTGGCCTGTGAGCTGGAGCTGGCTGTCCGAGGGTCAGCAGAAGCAGAGCCCACCAGATGAACTTGTTCAAACCATGGTACTCCCAGGGGCGTCTGCATTTAGAACGCCTTAGAAAGCGACCATGTATAAGCCCAGGTGCATAAACAGCCCATGATGGGAATTCAGATGCCCAGAATACAATGTTGGACTGCAGGGGCCTCTCCAGGCCTCAGGAACTGGGCCTCTGCACCCCAACTGTGGAACCAGGAACGGGATCAGCAGCTATGATTCCCGACCCCAAACTCCACAAACCGCAGGGACACCTGGACACCAGAGGTCCCAGGGCAGCATTGGCAGGAACTGGGATCTCTGGGTTCCACCAAGGAGGGTTTCTATGGCCCCTGGCTGAACCAGGGGGCCGTCACCGTGATCTCTCTGGACAACAGGTCAGGCACGGAGCTGGGCGGAGAAACTCTGTTGCCCAGAAAGGCCTGATCCCATCACGGAGGAGCCTTAAAGCCCGAGAACCACTAACAGACACCCTGGCCCTCCAAGCCCACCTGAGCTGCAGGTGCCCTGAGAACTCAGGACTCAACCACTCTCTGTGACTGTTCCGTCTGAGTGAGCACAGTCCCTGGACAGGGACCTCAGGGACAGGACAGAGCAGGTGAAGTCACAGCCACATGTTCACACTCTCTTACCTGGTTCAATGGTCACCTTTACTCGAAACGAAGGGTCAGCTCCGGTTCTCTCAATCCCACACCAGTAAACGTCGTCATCCTCCCGCCTGAGCTTTTCCATGGTCACGGTGAACACGCGGCTGGTCTGATTGTCCCTGATGGACACACGGTCCTCCTCCACCTGCTGCTCTGATCCATTGGTTCTGACAATAAACTTGCACCCCCTGAAAACAGCTCCTCGGCACCAGTACTTCACGTGGGTCTCCCACCCTGGGACATAGCGACACTGCACGGCCAGCGAGCTGCGTTCAGGGCCTCTCACTTCTCCTGGACCCGTGATGACAGCTGATGAGCCTGGAAAACATGAACCCATGTGCCTGTCACTTTCCCCACCCCCACCCCGAGAGCTGGGCTACAGCCTCCCGCACGGTGACAGCCCCAATAAGTCCACGAGCCTGGTGAGAGGCAGAGAGTCCAGGGAGGAATCACCTTCCTCAAGACAGGCCTTTGTCCCTCAAATTTCCACTGCGTCAGAGCCGTCTCCAAAATCACCTAAGAGCACAACCCCAGATCTCAACGACACGATGTTGACGCTGAGCAGTAACAGCTTCTGACAAATCAGCCCCTCCCCTCCCTGTGGCCAAGAAATCTTTGTGTCTCCTCAATGTCCCTTGGCACCACATCTGTGTTAAACTGGGCTCCTGGGGAGGAAACAGCAGAGGACCCATTTCTACAGGAGAGCAGTCGTGCCTGACCTGTGCCCGTGACCTCAGAGGCCCAGCCGGAGCACCCACGGCACCTGGCTGTGCAGAGGATGGCCCAGGTGGTTCTGATGGTTCCAGCGGTTCCATGTGAGCCCCGCACCCCCACAGCAGTGCCTTTGAAAGTGACCAAAGCAATGACATCGATTGTGGATCCTTGTCACACGATCCCATTTTCCTCATGGAACGGTCATCAATTTCAGCGTAAGATAAAAACACCTAGGCTAGGGCCTCTTGTGTCTTGTAAGATTTTTCTTTTTTTTTTTAATATATTTTATTGATTATACTATTACAGTTGTCCCATCTCCTCCCCCCATCCCCCTCCCTGCACACCCCTTCCCCCCACACTCCCCCTCTTTAGTTCATGTCCATGGGTCATATATATGAGTTCTTTGGCTTCTACATTTCCTATACTATTCTTAACCTCCCCCTGTCTATCTTCTACCTACCATTTAT